>VMDR010037296.1:0-10267 GCA_007922815.1 Macrotus californicus | reverse complement strand
CCCTCACCTCTTTACCCATTACCCCATACACCCTTCAGTCGGGCAACCATTAAAACTCTCTGTCTAGTCATGATTCTGTCTCTGTTCTTTTTGTTTGCTTAGTTTGTTTTTCAGATTCAATTGTTGATAGATATGTATTTTTTGCCATTTTATTGTTCATAGTTTTGATCTTTTTCTTAACTAAATCCCTTTAACTATTTATATAATGTATGGTGATGATGCAGTCCTTCATTTTTTTTGTCTGGGAAGCTCTTTATCTGCCTTTTGTTTCTAAATGATAGCTTTGTTGGGTAGAGCAATCTTGGCTGTAGGGCCTTGCTTTTCATGACTTTGAATATTTCTTGCCAGTCCCTTCTAGCCTGCAAAGTTTCTTTTGAGAAATTAGCTGACAGTCTTATGGAAACTCCCCTGTAGATAACTAACTACTTTTCTGTTGCTGCTTTTAAGATTCTCTCTTTATCTTTAACCTTTGGTATTTTGATTATGATGTGTCTTGGAGTGGGCCTCTTTGCATCCATTTGTTGGGGACTTTCTGTGCTTCATGGTCTTGCACATCTATTTTCTTCAAGTTAGGGAAGGTTTTTTTTTTTTTTTTTTTTCCATTATATTTTCAAATAGATTTCCAATTTGCTCTTTCTCTTCTCCTTCTTGCACCCCTGTGATGCAAATGTTGGACTGCTTGAAGTAGTTTTTGAGGCTGCTTGCACTATTTTTTTTGTTTTTTTATTCTTTTTTCTTCTTGTTCTCATTGGTGGTTTTTTGCTTCCTTACGTTCCGGATGATTGATTTGTTTTTTCGTTTCATCCACTTAATTGTTGTTTCCCTATAAATTGTTCTTATTTTAATTAGTGTATCCTTCATTTCGGACTGGATGACTTTTATGCAGTTGAAATCTTCACTAGGTTCCTTGAGCATCCCTATAACCAGTGCTTTGAACTCTGCATCTGTTAGATTGCTTATCTCCATTTTGTTTAGTTCTTTTTCTGGAGTTTTGATCTGTTCTTTCGTTTAGGCCAGGTTTCTTTGTCTCCTCCTTTTGGCAGCCTCCCTATATTTGTTTCTCTGTATTTGGTGGAGCTGCTGTGATTCCTTGTCTTTGCAGTGTGGCCTAATGTAGTAGATGTCTGGTAGTGTCCAGTGGCACAGCCTGTCCTATCACCCAAGCTGGGTCCTCAAGGTGCACCCCTTCTTGTTGGTTGAGTACACTCTTGTAATTAAGTCTTGATTATGTTGGCAGGTCAAAGTGAGGCATTTACCCAGGCCAGTCAAGCTGCAAGGACTGGCTTTGACCACTGACCACCAACTTTTGCCCTCCATGGAGGGTCAGCTGTGCAGTGGCAGGGTAGTGGTGCTTCAGTGTGATCTGTAGTTTTCCACTGGTGCTCAAGCTCTGGGATTTCCTGGGTGATGCAGGCCAAGGGCAGCCCTGAGTTGTGTTTTGCCTGGGGCCACCCTGCCTTAGCTATAAAGCAATCTGAGATGGCTTCTACTTGTGCTGGGCTTGGAGATTCCCAGGCAAAACAAGCTGTGAATCTAGGCTGGCTGCTGCTAGTGTTGGTCCTGGGTACCCTTAGCAAGAGGTACTAACACTGAGGCTGGCTATTGCTTTTTGATGGGACTTAGGATGTTGTGAAGCTTGAGCCAAAACCAGCCATTCATATAGAAAAGCAGCCTGGGTGGGCCTGAGAGTTGGGTGGGTTGGAGTCTCTGAGAATCTCCAGGGCAGAGCAAACAGTTTAGCCAGGTTGATGGAGTCTCAGATATGGCATCAGCCTGCTGGTCTGTGGCTCTCTGTGGGGAGGATTCATAAAAGGTACAATGGCTCATGTTTCTGGTTGGTAGGAGGCTGTCCTCTAACTCTTACCTTGATGGCAGACATTGCACTTTCTCCCTTTATGCCACTGGTGCCTTTCAAGCTGCTATCCTGGTGCTGGAGCTCAGAGGCAGTGAGTCTGAGTAAGTCCATGTGTGGGTTCTTTAAGAGGAACTGCTTGGGATTCCAGATGTGTCTTTCACTGACTCAATTCCCACTAGTTTTTGCAGCCACAAGTTTGGGGGCTTTTTCTCTAAACACTGGAACCCTGGGCTGGTGTGGGGCTGGGACTCCTCACTCCTGAGATATCCCTTCTGAATTTTTATGCACTACACATGATGTGAGATCAGCTCATTCCTTGTCTCTGCCCCTTCTGTCAGTCTGTATGGATATGATTTCTTAATTCCATAGTTGTCAGACTTCAATTCAACTAGATATCTGACAGTTCTGAGTGATGGTTCTATATTTTAGTTGTAACTTTGATGTGTTTGTGCAAGGAGGTGAGCTGTGTTTACCTATGCCACCATCTTAACTGGGAGTCTGTTATGTCTTTATTACTGATGCATTTGGAACAGAAAAAGAAATTCCTTTGATTTCTAACATTTTTGTATTCCTCATTCTATCACTAGATCATAAATAGAGATTAAGTCAATCTTGTTCACTAATGTGTATTTGAAACCTCATAAAATCTGACAAATTATTTGTTGAATGAAAGGTTATTGTCCAAAGCTTTTAATACTTACTTGCTTTTTTTAATAACAAGGCTGTGCCAGTTGACCTCACCAGTTAATGTGTGAGTTGTCTTTTTTACTTAATTGTCAATGACTCTGAATATGGTTATGTGAAAAAGCAGTCCTATATTTTGAAGGGGTAAACTTATAACTTTAAAAATTTGTATTTTCTTGTTTTTCTGAAGAGTGAATACTTTTTCATTGTTTTTTTTTCTGTTCTTTGTTTATATCCTTTATTATCAGTAAGTAATATTAAGAATAAGAATAGAATAATTGTTATCCTGTTTCAGGTCCGCTTCAAAGATTCCATTTCCTTGGGAAAAAAGTAAATATTTAATATCACAGAAATGCGAAGTGAGGTTAACATATAGAACTACTATAAAAAAATTGACCACAAAGCAGTTCAAACTGCATAAACTAACAGTGTAAAAGTTTAAAAAAAAATGTACCTAAATTCTTTAAAAAAAAAAGTTTAAGAAGATTTTTGCCTAATTAAATGCACTGTATCAAAACTAAAAATGTAGCTAAGATGTTATGTTAAATGCTAAAATTGGATTTATTTTTTACTGTTTTCTTAAGCCATCTGGAGGGCTTCAATTTGATATTCATGGATAAATTTGGAGAGAGTAAGTTGTTACTTGGGGCGTAGGCAAAATAATGTTTAAGTACTGTATTTGGTACTTTCTGTGTTATTTATTAATTTATTTAGGAAATATTTAACTTGTTTTTGTGCTAGGCACTGTTGTAGGAGAATATAGAGTGTACAAAGTAAAAGATAAAACATGGTATGGCAGATGGTGGTGAGGGTATAGAGAAAAGAGACCAAGGGAGTATGAAGAATATACAGAGTCTGGCACAAATAATGCCCTTTTTTTTTATTTTGAACTCTTATTACAAAATCATAGGCATGTAATCCTGTAACAACATTATCAACTTAAGCACATCATATGACATTTTAGGTGAAATGTTCAACTTAAAACTATAAACTATCACACTCATATTATTACCCTACCAACCACACTCAAGCAGGCCTCACTTCTGCCTGTCCCTGTGTATAGGATGCAGATTTAAATTGGCTGGTCATGGAATTCCTCCCTAGAAGGTGATTGTGTGCTACTGTGATGAGGCAGCAATCCTGTGCATATCCAGAAGAAAGGTGTTACAGGAAGGGAAAACAACCAAGAACAAATGTCATATGCTTTGATATCTTGTGATTGGAAAATTTCAAGGAAGTCTGTGTGGCTGGAGTGTAGTGGGAAAGGAAGAGGATGGCAGACGGGTACAGAAGAGGTGGGGTGCCAGAGGCAAGTCAGGAAAGATTTTTGTAAACCATCATAAGGACTTGGACTTCTGCTCTGAGTAGAATGATCTCATAAATATTCTATATGTATACTCTCCACAACCGTTATTCAGTTAGTCAAATTCTTTCAGTTTTACAGTTGAATAAATGTTCTATGGAGTGACTTGTGTAGTTAACTTCTCCAAAGTCATATAGTTAATGAGTAGCAGAACTAAGATTTTTTAGGTTTTGGAATTCAAAGCCCATGTTTTTTTTCCTCACTGCACTATCATTCTTGCTCTAGCATACTTGTGGAGACTTTAACTTTTTTTTTTTAAACCAGAATCCATAGTGTGGAGCCAGGTTGAGTGTTCGTGTACTTGTGTATGACTGAAGGAAAAAAAAACTCAGAAAATAGTTCCCTTACTGCAGGATGCATTCAGATGTTTTATGTTATGTATCATATTTTTAAACATGCAAGTTTTGACCCACTGAGTTGATTTCATGACCTGCTCTTGGAGACCATTGTTTGTTTGTTTATTTGAACCACCTGTGTGTGTTTGTTTTTTAACATCCCCTGTTCAATTTAGTGCCTGGTACTTAAGTACAATGTAAATGTGTATTTGTCAAATACATTAATATTTTTATTTGGCCTCAGGGCTGAAGAAAGTTAATGTGATTTTTAGCAGATTAAATCAGTAATGTGTGCTTATGACCAGAAGATAGTTATTAACTTACCTAAGTAACTAAAAGTCATTAAAGTATATTTTGACCGTAAACATCGATATGGTTTAAGTTACTCCTAATTATGCTCCTGTCAAATTAGACTTGACCTTTGGAAAGATAAAAAATGTTGGGAGAACAGTAGAAGGTTTTGTTGCTTGTATATGTATGGCATATAGAAAATTTAGAATAAAATACTAAATGTTGGAGGAATTTTTTTCCACCATAAAGTTTTACTGTTTGCCAATGTCACTTTTTTCTTAAATTCTACAGGTGTGCTAATTGATTTATTGTCTTACTGATAACTGGTTAAACCAAGCATGTTGTAATTACATAAGCATATTCAGTAGGAGAAGTTAATAGGTGAAAACAGGAAAAAGGATGGCTCAGTCTGAAAATGTATAATGTAGCAGAAAAGAAAGTAGTAGAACAAGTACAAATGGGAAATTAAATGAGGTTATAGGTGATAAAGTAAATCAAATAATAGCACAATAAATTGTGCTTTTGAAGATACAAAAAATAACCTTAAAAACCAGTATTCAGCTTTTACGCATTCAAGTGAATGCATACTAGAAACCTTTTCATTTAGGCTTGTGGTTCTTAATATTTGAGTCCCTTAGACCCCAGAAGGGTCATTAAAGATAGGGATGCATTTATTTCAATACTTGAAAAAAATTAAACCTAATGAAAATTGTAGACTCACTTTAAATGAGACTGAACAGGCTAATTAAGATTAGTGTTGTTGATTTTTCATTAAAAAATCAATTTATTGTAATAGTGGACATCTGTAGATTAGATTCACTCGTTGGTAGTTACATGTGTTCAGTAAAGATAGAGCTGATATAACCATCTTATCCTTCTAATGACATATCAATTGTAATCTCAGAAAAAATTGTTTCTGATTAGTTTTATCTAGTGTAACTCTTGCCATTCCTCATTGCAATATCACACCCTATCTGGCCTAGCATTTGTTGCCACCAAAGATTATTTCTGTTAATTATTTGTTAACTAGATGAAAATTTCATGAGAGCAGATACTTTGCCTTATTTTTACTTCCTTTCTATCTTGTTTGTATCTCCAGTGCCTAGCACAGCACGTTACATTCCCACCAGCAGTGTAGGAGGGATCCAGTTTTCCTACTTCCTCTTCAACACTTGTTGTTGTCCGTTTTTGTGTGAATATAGCCATTCTAGTGAGTTTGATCTCATTGTGGTTTTAATTTGGGTGTTTCTCATTATAAATACCATTGGGATTTTGATTTGCACTGTATTCATTGGTAGAAATCAGTTAGGGTCTCCCTAATGGACCTCTTAATTGTATTGGGTTTTCCAGTCCTTCGACATGCTCTGTCATTCCATTTATGTAGTTGATTTGACTCATCAGTGTTTTGTTTTCAGCATACAGATTCTGCATATTTTGTTAGATTTATAAATATGTATCTCATTTATACTTAAATACCTCATTTTGGAGGAACTATATTTGGATCTATACTAGCTACCACTATCATGTAGAAGTAGGATTTCTTTTCAAACATTAATCTTGCTTGTGACTGTAAAAGTCACAGTTCTGGGAGCTTTTTTGTAGATTGTTTTGCATATTTTACTTAGGCAATCCATGTCATTTATATGTAGGGAAGATTTCTTATTTTTTTCTTGTCAGTCTGTCCTTTCTGTCAGTCTATCCTTCCTTCCTTCTTCCCTTTCTTCCACCCTTCTTCCATCCCTCCCTCTCTTGCTTTCATTTTTGCATTATTGCACTGCCTGGGATGTTTTTGCCTTATTTGCAATCTTAAAGTGTGAAATAATTCACTCTTTTACCAAGTGTAACGATAAATGTAAGTTTGTCAAATTACAAAAAGGAAATTTTGTTTTATTTCCAATTTACAGAAAGTTTTCCTAATGAATAAGTGTTGAATTTTACTAAATAATTCTGTCAGTAGATATGATCACTTTGTTTCTTAGTCTGTTAAATATGGTTGATTACACCGATTTACACTTCCATATAGCAACTTCAGTTATAACTTACATACCATGCATTAACTAACTCATTTAAGGTGTGCAAGTCAGTGATTTTTGGTATAGTCACAGAGCTTTGCAACCATCACCACAATCAGTTTTGGAGCATGTTGTCGTTGTCGTCCCCCGCAAGCAATCTTAAGCAGGTCTTCCCCCATTTCCTTCAACCCCCCACCGCCACTCACCCTTAGGCAGCTGCAGATCTACTTTCTGTTTCTGTACATTTACCTATGCTGTATACTTCATATAACTGAAATATGTGGTCTGAAGTGACTATGTCACTTGGCATGATATTTTCAAAGATATATACATTGGTGCATTTATTAGTATCTTATTCCTTTTATTGCTGAAGAATATTGTGTGGATATACCCAATTTTATTTGTGCATTTAGCACTTAATGGCCATTTGGGTTTCTAATATTATGAATAATGCTGCTATGAACATTTGTGTACTAATATTTTGTGGGCATAGAGTTTTCACTTCTTCTAGTTGCATACATAGCGGACTTGTTTGGTCATTTGGTAACACTATTTTAATTTAATGCTGCCTTGGTTCCAGATACTGTGGAAGACATGCCTCACTGTGGGCTTTGGAGATAATTAACACTTTTTTTTTATATAAATCCCCTGTTCAATTTAGTGCCTGATACTTCTTGAATTGCTAGACTGTTGTCCAAAGCAGCCGTGTACCATTTTATATTTCACCAGCAGTAGATGTGAGTTTCATTTTCTCCAAATTCTGGCCAGTCTTGTTATTGTTTTGTCTTTTTATTATAGCCATCTGTGTATGATGTGTTATCTCATTATGGTTATGATATATATTATCCTGGCGATTAATGACAGTAACACTTACATATGATTTCATTTATGTAATTATTTACTTACCAATCCTTAACTGAGAATATGTTTTTATTGGTTTAAGAGAGAGGGACTGGGAAGAGAGAGTGAATCATTGATGTGAGATAGAAGCATCTATTGGTTGCCTCCTGTATGACCAGGGCTGATACCTGCAACCTTTTGGTGTATAGCATGTTGCTCCAACTAATTGAGCCACCCAGCCAGCGCTGATTTTGTTTTAAAGAAAATCAAGTATATTCCCAGAATAAGTTCATCATTTGTTAATCTTCAGGTATTTTGTTGAATATGATTTTCTGAGGTTTTCTTGAAGATTTTTATTACATCTTTGTTCACGGGGAATAGTAGTCTTTGAAGTTTTTTTCCCTTGTATTGTCTTGATTTTGGTATTAATGTAATGCTAGTCCCATAAAAATGACTTAGAAAGTAATCCCTCCTGTCTTTTTTCTGGAAGATACTGTGTCAAATTGGTATTACTTCATCTTTCAGTGTTTGGGAGAATTCACTGGTGAAACTAACTGTCTGGGCCTGGAGGATTTTCACTGAGTTCTCCTTTTTTTCAATAGATAAGAGGCTGTTCATGTTATTTCTTGGTTCTGGGGCTTGCAAGTTTGAAATTAAGGTATCAGCAGGGCTTTACTCCCTTCTAAAGGGTTTAGGGAAGAATCCTTCCTTGCTTCTTCTAGCTTCTGGTGGTTATTTAATCCATCTTGTTCCTTAGCTTACAGCTGCATCACTTCAATTTCTGCCTGTCTTCACTTGACTGTCTTTTGTGTGTTCGTCTCTATGTTTCCCACTCCTTTTTCCTATGAAGATACCAGTCATCAGATTTGAGCCCTCCCAAATCTGGTATGACGTCCTCTTAAACTTGATTATGTCTTCAAAGACTTTATTTACAAATATGGTTACATCAGAGATACCAATGCTTAGGTCTTCTATCTATCTTTATCAGGTACATAACTCAACCCACTACACTTACAATTTAGATTTACCACTTCAAGTGGAATGTGGAGGTCTTGTCATCATGTAGTTCTATTTTCTCGCTGTCCTCTGTGTTGTGGTTGTGTACGTGGTTTGAATACCCATTCAGAAAATGCTTTAAATTTTGTTTTAAATTATTACACATATTTTAAAAAGTTTAAGTAGAAAAGGATAGTTTGTCACACGGATTGGCAAACTGACTGCAGGCCAGATTTGGCCTGCTACCTTCTTTGGTAAAGTTTTATTGGAATACAGTCACACCTCACTTGTTAGTTTACATATTGTCTATGGCTTCTCTTGCACTACAGTGTGGAATTGATTAGTTACAACAGACACTATTTGGCTTGCAAAGCCCCCAAATATTTACTGTTTGGCTGGCCTACAGAAAAATGTGGTCTATAATATGTATCCATGTATTTGCCATTTTTGTTGTTTTATTGTTCTTGAAATTCTAAGTTTTCTTCTGACATTATTTCCCTTTGTCTAAAGCAGTTTCCTTTAGAACAAGTCTGTTCATGATGAATTATCTTAGTTTACTTTCATCTGAAAATGTGTTTATTTCACCTTCATTTTTGAAGGATACTTTTGTTCCATCTAGAATTCTGAGTTGACAGTTCTTTTCTTGGTAGCATCTAGCTAGAAATGAGTAGTAGCAACTACCTTCTTTAGGTGGTTCACAGTTTCCAGTTTTTCACAGTCTCTGCTTTCTGTTTCCTTGACATTGATACCAACTGTTATTTGATATCAATGACTTACTGTTGTACTTGTGCTGTTGTACTTCTCATGTTAGATCAGGAGGGAAGTAAAATTTTCACTTTACCCATGTCTCTCTATAAAGTGGTAAAATAGATGAAGAAGTGCATATTTCAGGAAAAATGGGAGAGAGAATTTACTTTAATAACATTGGGACTATTTAGATGTTTGGTATGTTTCTATGGGTTCAGTATGCAAAGAAGGTCTCACCTATTTATTTTCTGGCTAGTCTTTTTCAGCATTTGAATTGGCATGTCATGCTATAGAATTCATTTTTCAAAATGCTTCAACACTTCAACCCATCATTTTCTTTTTCAAACTAGTTCTTCTTCCTGTATAATTTTTCTTTTCCTAATAAACTTTTGGCATCTATTTGCAGAGTTGTCTGCCCTGTCTTGCTTTCTTATAGCCTAATCACCTCAAAGTTGATTTAGATTTGGATTATGAGCCAGGACCCTTGGAATCTTTTTTTTCTGGTTCTGTCACTAATTAGTTGTGTGAGTGACCTTGAACAGGCACTTGCTTCCACCAGATCACAATTTATCTCTAAAATGAGGAGTTTGAACTAAATATGATCTGAGGCTTTTTCCAGTTCTTAAAGTACTATGTTTTCTGTAACCCTCTGCAGACAACCTAACCCATGCTTTGATATTCTTATCCAGATGTTCTTATCCCTTTTTGGACAGGAAACCTCTTTGGCTCTCTAGTGATGCATGTGGACCCCTTCACAAAATAATATTTTAATTGTGCAAAATTAAATACTAAATATACCAATTACATTATAATACAGTCTTTAAAATACAATACCAAGTAAATAAATTCAGTAATGTGCATATCAACAGAGTCAGGTAGTATGTAGTAATTTTTAAACTAGTAATGAGCATAAGTGAAAATTTGAAATTTAGTAACTGAAGTGATAGGAAAATATCTGTGGATTCTAATGGTAACAAAATCACAAGTACAGGTTAATAATACCACTGTTACATCTTATTTACATTTTAGTTAAAGAAATACTAAATTTCAGTTAGAGGTTAGTAAAATAAAGATGCAATTTTTTTCCATCCAGGTTTGTGTACTCTCTACATTATCAGTAGACTGAGGATTTGTAGTAGAATCC
>VMDR010037295.1:0-10260 GCA_007922815.1 Macrotus californicus | reverse complement strand
TCCCTTTCTAAAGCATCAGTTTCCGTTGACAGTAACCATATAACCACATTAGTAGGAGTGATTATCAATTTCTATCATCAGACTTCACACTCATAACTGAATGTCATGTGACTGTTACAAGACTATGAAATCATGCCAATGGACTTTCTTTTGATAATTTTATATTAAGAAATATGAATACAGCAATCCCCTGAAGATCCTCTTTATATGCCAGCACATACATGTGAATTGTCCTAGACATTAATGTACAACAAGGGTCTCATCTTCTTCATAAATGTAATAAGGGAGTTAAGGGCAGATGACTCAAAAATCTCAATTTATCCAAAAATTTATATAGGCTAAGATGAAGAGAATAAAGAAACTCTTTATATAAAGAAGTTCTTTGAGAACTCATGTCTGTAGGACTGTAAATATCCAAGCCATTTTAAACTTGGTATGTACTATCCTTTTATTCATAATTTATAACTGGCATAACTTTAAATTCTAATGACCAAAGTCATTGTGTTAAAAGAAAAAGACTAGAAACCAAAACTCAAATTCAAGAGGTCATCAGTGCTGTTTGTCATAAAACAAGCTCATTCATGGAGGGGAGAGGGGGTTTGAGGACATATGGACAATCTTAACATATGTAGTAGGAAGAAAAAAAATAAATGATTTAAATTATTTACTTTTCCTTTGTATCTAGGAACCCAAAATTTAAAATATAAGTATTTGATATACTGGGGAGATGACTGCATCAATCCACCATTCATAGGTAAGTCTTGTGTGTGTAAAAGGGAGCACATTAGGACAAAGAAGCAACTTCAGCTGTTCGAGACAAGGTAAAGCTTTCAGTTCTAGTTCAGGAAACAGAGATTTTTTTTTTTTTTTTTTGTCTAATTGCTTACATTGGATTATTCAGTTAAGAAAATTGGAGCCAATCATTTAAGAATGGGATGCCACCTTGGGCAAATAAGCCTTCCAAACACAAACTCAGAAAATGAGGGCTAACAAGCATGTAAATACAAAATCTACTATAGGACACTGTTCGTGGAGAGTTTGGCATCTTTTAGGCTCTTGCTATCCCCAGAAACACGATGGGACACTTTTCCTAAACTGTCATTATACCAGAATGGGGACAAAAGGCAATACCTGCGTGGACGTGTGCTGAGAAGGGCAAAGTCTGTTTCCCACAGGGCTAGAAATAAACAGGGAAGACACTATGACCCCAAGCACACATCATGCAATGTCCTGATTTTCTCGGTACCTTTTTTTACCAGATGCAATGCCTACCTTCCGTGTGGACTGCAGAGACATAGGTCCAATTGTAACGCTTGACTATATCAAGCATCGCCCTTGCCTGCAAAGTGTCAGAGGGGACAACCCTCAGGAAGTATTTGTACAAAGTTTTGTCACTCAGGTCGATACTTGTGGCGGAATATGCAATCTGGGGGATGTCAAAGAGCTGGAGCAGGTTCTGCACTTGAATGGCTACGGAGCTGGAGCCCGGGCCGATCACCCCGGCAATGGGCTTCTTAGTCCTGCCTGGGGGTAGGGACTGCCCGTCAGGCAGGCACCGGTTGAGTCCATCCTTCTCATCTCGAATGGAAATCAAAGAGTCCCTGATGAACTCAATGCTCTGCTCCAGAGCCACGGATGAGTGCCAGCAGGAGTCCCGGATCTCACTGCCCAGGGTGATGTTGGGCAGAAGGACCGGGTCTGCGTTGATCTTATCCAACGTGTGGAACATAGCCTCCACCCTCTGGATGCCATACTGCTCCCTGATCTCCCCGCACTTCCTCTCGGGCACCTTCTCTGCTGGAGGCTGGTGGTGGACTGAGAAGAGTGCCCCAATGATGACATCTCCGTCCATTCTGGCCACCGAGCGCTGAGATGAGGCTCCCGCCAGCAACACTTTCCTGCCGGGGCTTCTGGGGAGAAGGGACATCTCCAAAAATATCGCTGGGAAGAAAACCAACAGGAGCCGGACCATTGTGATGAGGACGCGGTCCACAGCCCGCCAGTCACGTTTCCACGCAAGTCCCACCAGCCGGCTTTGGGCGCGCACCGCGGGCGGCTCCACGCCTCTCTCTCCCGGCTGGGTCCGGCTCGCCAACACCGCTCTTCCAACGCTGTCGCCACCTGCACCCGCCGCCTCCTTCCGCTCCGCCTCCTCCCCCTGGTCCTCCACGACCACCTCCACTCCCAGGAGGCGTTTCTAGGGCGATTCGAGTCCTCCTTCTTCACCGGCGCACCAAGGTAAACTGTTCAAGGGTACAGTGGACGTCCTGGTCACAGCGGTGAGCAGGAAGCTGCCGACAAGAGAGGAAGAAAATCAAAGCTCCGTTATCACATGTGTCAAAACTCAGGGGTGAGTGATGTTAATAGTTGCCCGGTCCAGTTCATGTCAGCACATCACGATATCTGCTGGAGAGAGGCTGGGAGGCAGCTCTGGTCCAGGCGGAAGGAGACGGGTCCCGTCGCCAGTGCCCTCGTCGGTCCAGGGAGGCGCGGAGCCCAGCCGACCCGCCCCCTCCTCCAGCCACGAGTCTCTGCCCAGTCCCCAGTATACAAGCACGCTGACTGATTTGAGAGGGAGGAGGGAGAAGGGAGGGGGAGCTAGATCTTTCACCCTAAGAGAACTTCCAGGGTTTGAAAAGATCAACTTTTTCCCAGAAGCAATTTGGAAACTCATTATGAAGCGCTACTTCAAAATGAACGCGAACAAAGAACGCACCTTTTTACTTTAGTTTGAGGGGTTGAAGAGACCCTAACGCACAACCCAAGTAGTAAATAGAAATGTGCCAGCTTGAGGAACTCCATCTTAGTTACTAAGGCAATGCCTGGTCGTCTGTGCACGTCGGAGTTTGGTACGCCCCCCTCCTAACCTCCTCCCAACAAGTCAGGTTTCCAGTAGAGGGTGAGGGAGAAAGGGTGCACATAAGGTAACTTGTTTCCCGCGATGGGGGGGGAGGGGGTGGAGGGAGAGGTGGAGAGGCCCCTGCACTTGCCTAAATTGGGATCTTTGGCTGTGCACAGTTGTTAGAAAGGAAACGGAGCTTCCGGGTTGCTCTCGCGGCGGCAGTCGAGCCCTGCCGCCTTCAGCACCCTGGACAGCGCTCGGTCCAGCTACCCAGACTTGCCCCTGCAGGGCCTGGAGCGGACGCTTCGACCTGGGAGTTGCAATTCTTTGACAACCCACACCCTCCGCCCCCGACTTCGCTCTTTCAACCACCACCCCCTGTATTCTTTACACACACACACACACACACACACACACACACACACCCCTCCCCTCGCCTCCTCACCATCCTTCCGTCCTCACTCTATTCTTTTCCCCTTGCAGTCAGTGCTCTTTGCAAGCATATTCAAACCCAACCGCTTCAGGGATCAGAGGCGCCAAATTCCAGCCGCCCGAGGGGCTGAAGTTGGCTCCCTCTCTCGTCCCTCCTCGCCTCCCTTTCTCAAGGTGAGAGTCGGCGGAGAAAAGAGCTAAAGGCGCGTGTGGGATGAGGAAGGCAAAAGGAGCAAAACAACCCAAGCATCCATGGGTTCCGATGCTTCCCGGGATGCAGGACTAAAATAAATAAAAAAGCGAGGGTGCCCCTGGGACCAGGAGGAAAATCCCATAGATTGAGACTGTCTGCCACTAGGGATGGGTTTCACCGCTGAGAGGTTTCTGCTCACCTGAGCCTGCTTGGAGAATTTGGACTTGAGTCGTACCTGAGTCTGGGCAGACAGCGCTGTGGTCCCCAGGCCAGAGGACCGCGGCCACACTCGACAAGCAGACGCCTCAGCTCTAATCCAGACGGTGCAAGGCTGCTATCTGGGCTGTACTCTAGTGCCCTCTTTCTTCAGCACTATTTCACCGCAAGGGAAAAAGAGGGAGGAGGGAGGGAAAAAATTAAAAAACAGGTCACCCAAGGCTTGTCTATAAGCTCAGGCATAAAAATCAGTAGTTTAGTGGGGGGAGGGGAAGCTAGGGAAAAGTGAGGAATATTAATTTCTTTACTACAACAGGGTTCTTAAACAAGCTCCTAGATACACGGACAGTCAGATCTGATGAAAGGAGTGGAGAAAGGCTTAGGCTGCCTTGGGTGGATATTCCTTCTTTGTATTTCAAGGACTCAAATGCATTCTCTCTCCCTAGAAATAAAGCCTTTTCTGAGGGAAACAGTAAATACATGTGTAGACAGCTAGAGAAAGGCTTTATTAGTAGGTTTCAAAGGAAAGAGGAGAGGCTGCATGTGGAGGGGATGAGAGGAAAAGGTGAATGCACACCATGATCAAGGTAAGCTAAATGAGGAGAGGCAAACCGTGCCTACATTTTCCAGGTCAAGATGTAACTAAATTGAGAATGAGAGTCAGGTCACATGAAAACACTGGAGTGAAAAACAGCCAAGTTCCTCCCAGGCTGCCATCACCCTCCCGACAGGCCTGCAGTGTTGCTTCTTACTGTGTGAAAAGTGGAAGTTCGGTCACATTTCTCTGGGAACATGTTGGCTGAGCAGAATGTGTCCCAGCTTCTTTGGAGGGGACAGACAAGTGACAACGTGCATTTCCACTCTTGCTCAAAGCTTTCTGTTTGTGTCATCTGTAGAGATGAAAAATCAGCTTGTGTGTGCCCCTTTATAATTACTTTACTCATGTCATCTTTATGCTATGACATAATGCCATGCCAGTCTGGAGGGGACAAACTGCATGAGATAGTTTTAAACACTCTTTAGTAAGTTCCATGAAACTTAGAAAAGGAAACAATGTCTCCAGTCAAGAACAGAAAGCTAATTCTTATTTGGTTCTAGTCTTTTTTCCTATGTCATATTTTCTGTATTTTTCTTAGACAATTGTAGAAAGGATAGGATTTTTTTTTTTTCCATTAATAATGCACTGAACCAGATACACACCCTCTAGTCCTAAAACAACTCAGATTTGGAAGTAACTATATATTTATTCAAGGAAAATAGAAGGTAAGTTCCTGTCTTCACACATACGGTAAAATGGTTCTCTATCTGTACCCTAAGGAAGATGTCTGCTCTAAGAACAAGCCGCAGCTGTTCACAGTGTCCCATCTCACTTCATTATTAGCCATTTAAGTTCTATTTTAGATAATACTATTCTAGTAATACCAGGCCTGTCCAGAAAGTATCCATCCATGTACTGTGAAAAATAGAGACATTTATTAAAGGAGATACAAGATCCAAGAAACATTGTAATTAGGACAATGATGCCTCAGTCCCCTTCAAAGTAGGTACCTTGGAACCTCACACAATTTTCCCAATCACCATCAGCTCACCAGTCATATTTTCTTGAATCTCATCAATGATCTGAAATCTCTTCCCTTTCAAAGATGATTTTAGTTTGGAGAAAAAACAGGACTTGCAGGGAACCAAATCTGGGCTGTACGGGGATAAGTCACCTGGGTGATTTGATGTTTCACCAAAATACTCTGCACGAGACCTGATGCATGAGCAGGCACATTGTTGTGATGAAGCTGCCAATCACTCCTTGCATTGTCCTTGAAAGCCTCCTGAATCATTTGAATAGTTTCCACAGAGGAATGTTCAAGCTTAAGGCAAAATTTCATGCAGAGTCATTGCTCTAGTCGCTCAGTCATTTCGATGTGATGACCAGACAGTACACAGGATCACTTAGGTGTCTACCACCCCCACTGTCTAGTACAGTGAAGTCATCATTGTTCACGCATGTGCATTCCAGTCCACTCTCCTTGGCTGACAGATTACATCATAGTCACACAAACAGTTCTCACTGTTATATTAACCATGGCTGGACTTTTTCTGGACAGATCTTGTATAAGCCCTAAACATGATTTTCTTGGCATATTTTATACATATAGTGAATGTACAGAGTTTTGTGCATATATAGGCCATTAAATGTGATTTGCAAGATAAGAGAATGTAATGTCTCTGCAGTCCACATTTAGCTTCAATATGTGCTCCTTGAAACTAAAAATTTTCAATATATCAAATTGACATAATTTAGAAAAAGATTTGTTTGTTCTCAATATAGTCCAAGTAAAAACTACACATTCAGGCTGGTTGAAACAAATAATTTTAAAGAGGAGGATGAACTTGGGTATCATAACATAAGATTTATGTATATGCATAAATTATATATTACAGGTGTTAGGAAAAGATCATTTCAACTGCATCAATTTGAAATTATCAATTAAATTTATTGATAATTATCTCAAAGAAAACTTTAAAAGTCACAAGAACAAAATTAAAGCAAAAAAAAGTCATTGAGAAAGGCGACAAGATCATTCAAATATACTTTATATTTCTGGGAATTAAGACTCTACCAAGACAGGCAGGATGTAACACATGTGCAGACATGTAAGGGAAGCTTTTATTAGTAGGATTGAAGGGAATTGCTAAAAGGATAAATGTGGGGGGGCCTCCACACACAGAGCATCCCCCCTCATCCACCACGGGTAAGAATAAGTCTACCAAGACATGATCTGCTTGGGGAGGAAAGGTGGCCCATCTCTCAAAGGAGAAGGGCCAGGCCCCTTTTCTTCAATGGGCTTTATTGGTTTTCATTTGCATAGGAATATAGGGCATATAGAAAATCGCATCAATCATTGGCAGCAGTAATGATCAAACAATAGATAACATTCGAAGAACTATGAGGACTTATCCTGAATCAGGGTCAGTTAGCTAAAGGGCCATAAAACTTTGAGGAAATAAACTCATTCCATGCTTGGACCCTTATCATTTAAATTGAGGGTATAAACAAAGCAGGTTTCACAGGATTTTATGCATTCTTTCTTAAGCCTTATCGCTTTGGGAACCACCTTTCCAGCACAGGGCCGCACCCACCTCCCCCGCATCATTTCAGGCTTAAGTCAGGCAGGGGAAGTAAGGCAGCCAAGAGATTAGGAGACTTCCTTGCAGACAGAATGAGGATTCTAGGCTATGTCAAAGCCAAGGGGTGAGGATCCATCACCCCCTTTTTCTATAGTCCCCCAAGTCCTTCCCTGAAGGCCCCTTTGCAACCGTACCTGTCTCAGATTGTCCCTCCCTTGAGGAATCTTTGGCTAACTAGTTATCCGCCCCGGGGGGCCAAGTAGGGTGAAGTGAAAGAGGGAAGAAGTGGTGCCCCTGTCAGGGAGATAAGCTTTGTCTCCTTAGTGGCTTGTGATCCCAAGGTCTCTTTACTCAGCCTTAGCCAGGGGGGTTACAGCTTCTGAAACCAGGCAGATCGGTTCACAACAGATAAATAACATACGAGTTAACAAATATAAGTGAATACATTAATCTATAAAAATTCAAAGAAGGTTAAAAGTGCATAAGGTCAGAAGCACTGCCAGTATGAATCTGTGCTGGGAGGGTAGTGCATTACGATTCACTATGTGATTTACAGCAGGGTAAGAAGAAGTGTTAGGAGTATTTTGATTTTGGAAATCCATTTAAAACAAAATAAAGTGGAGATAAAGCAAGAGAATATCCAACATATTATCTCAAGACAATTTAAATTATACTGCTGTAACAATGAGGGCAACAAAATGATCGTCATCCTTATATGGTAATAAATCAAATATTATATGTAAACATAATTGTGATCACTTTCTTTAGAAATGTGTGTGCAATTCTCATTGCTCTTTGTCATAAAGGACATCATAGAGAAACTAGTCTAGATTATACATGAGCAAAAGGATGTAATGTTTTCCACATAAAATCAGTTGAAAACTCACACTCCTCAAATGAGAAAGGTAAGACATGATAGAGAATATGATTTTTTTTTTAAATAAAGGAATGTATAAGCTAAGCATATATTACAAATTTTAGTGTACTCTGCAGGGTCTTTTCAAAAGTAAAGTTTACACAGTCATTGAAATATGGAAGTGAAGTATGCACAAGAGGTAAAAACTCATTAATGGAGAGTATTACCGACTAAAAATAGAAATGGGATCAAAGGTCTTTGAAGAAAGATGATTTGTGGAAAATTGATATGTAATGTATCACTAATGAATATTCAAGGTAGACCAATGTCGTGGGAAGTGAGTATTTTGCTTTTCCATAAACTACTTGCTCTATGGACAATTGACTTAATCTAGTGTGACATTTCTTACATTCACATACTTAATTCATGGGTTCAGTAGCATAATTTAAGCCCCAGTGAGAAATTTTAGTGTATTTATCCAATTTGATTGTCCACATTGCTTAAATCAAGGTGGAAATTGCCATATCTTTATGCCCTGAAGCAAAAGCAACAAAAATTTTAAAATAAGATAAAATCTTTTCCTTTAAGAAACTCAAAACATTTTTATAAAACATGGTTGATTAACGAAGTAAATCAAATATTTTAAATAAAAAAGAAACCAAATTTATATATAATATAATTTTTATATATTATATATATATAACATTATATATGTAGTTGGTCTGATTAATTAGGCTATAACCATATATGCAGAATTAGAATGAAAAGCATAGATTCCATTAGCAACTACAACTCATCAATGGCTCCATGGACTCATGCAGATGGACTGGAAATTATACAATTGGCCACATACTGTCTGCCATAACTGTCCGAACTTTTATTTTTAGAGCATTACACTAAGTGAAATAAGCCAGGCGGTGAGGGACAAATACTATATGATCTCACCTTTAACTGGGTATAATCAACAAAAGAAAAAAGCGAACAAAATATAACTAGATACATTTAAATTAAGAACAATCTAACAATAGCCAGAGGAAAGGGGCGAGGGCACAGTGGGAGGAAGGGTTTTCAGGAACCACCATAAAGGACACAGGGACATAACCAAGGGGGAGGGTGGGAGCAAGGGAGGGAGGTGGGATTAGCTGGGATGGGGGGAGTTGGGGGGGGAATGAAGACAACTGTAATTGAACAACAATAAAGTAATTTAAAAAATGCATTAAAATATAATTGAGGAGAATGCAGCAAACACAATTATTCTGAAAGCATAGTGGGGGCCACAGTTACTGTCTGTGCAATTCCCTGCTGTCCCTAGTGTCTAAAACAATGATAGGTGCTAAAATATTAATATTTGTTGAATGAATGAATGGACACATTCTCCCTGAACATTAAAAATACCATCTTATTTTAATGTTCCTTTAAGAAGTTCAAAGCCAAGCAGTTTACATTTTTAATTTCTTCACATAATGTAGGGAGAGTAATTATTTTGCAACTGCTTCTCAAGTGCAAGTAACTAGTTAGTACTAAACCATTTAGAAACATATTTATACTACAAACTGTACTATACTAAAAGTATTTAAATTTGTTCCAAATGTCAAGAAACCATTTTTTAATTTTTGTATTGTTGTTCAATTACAGTTGTCCCCATTTTCCTCCCATTACTCTCCCCCTGCCCTACTCACCCCCATCTTCCACATTCAACCTCCCCCTTATCTTTGTCCATGGGTCCTTTATACATATTCCTTGACAACCCTTCCCCTTCTCTCCCCCCGTTATCCCCCTCCTCCCTCCCCTCTGGTTACTGTCAGTTTGTTCTTCATTTCCATGTCTCTGGTTCTATTTTGCTCACTTATTTGTTTTGTTGATTAGATTTCACTTATAAGTGAAATCATATGGTATTTGTCCCTCACCGCCTGGCTTATTTCACTTAGCATAATACTCTCCAGTTCCATCCATGCTGTTGCTAAGGATAGGAGCTCCTTCTTTCTCTCTGCTGCATAGTTTTCCATTGGGTAAATGTACCCGTTTTTTGATCCACTCATTTACTGATGGGCACTTAGGCTGTTTCCTGTACTTGGCTATTGTAAATTGTGCTGCTGTGAACATGGGGTGCATAGGCTCTTTTGAATTGGTGTTTCAAGATTCATAGGGCACAATTTATTACTGTGCTAACCAATAGCAGATAAAACTTAAATATTTTACAAAGATAAAAAGAAGATAATACATAAATGAAAGCTAATCTTTATCCAAATGTTTGGCTATATAATTTGAAAATAACTAGTTGAAAAGACTTTCAGAATCATCATCTGCATAATATACATATTATACCAATCCAATAGATGGAGAAACTCAGGCACCAAGAATCTATCCCTTGCCTGAACTTATGGAACAAATTAGAGGCACTGACACATTATACTACCTTTAATTTCAAATTTATAATTTCATAAAAACCAACCATATAAACTGAGTTGTATTATTTATTTTCATTTTTCCTTAAGCTTTGAACTGATGCTCTCATCAGAAAGTACTTAAATAATAAAAAACATGAATTTGAAATCCTCTTCTTTGGGCCTTTTATCTGTTGAGGGCATAAGCATTACA
>VMDR010037294.1:0-10271 GCA_007922815.1 Macrotus californicus | reverse complement strand
ATATATGCAAATGTTTAAGTGTGACAAAGATGGGAAAAACAACGTCCTTCCACAAAGAGAAAATCTTGGATATTATAGTTGACTTTGTCTTTACAGGCAAATCATATCGGGGCCATTAACACTTAACTTCATCAAAGAAACAAATCACTTTATATTTATATTTGCAAATTTCCAATACTATGGTTGAGAAAAATGAAGTAAGATATATAAGCTCCTGAATATTCTATGACTTAAGATTTCACCCTGATACTGTTTTTAATAATTTTTAAAAGTCAAACAGAAGCATAGTATTTGAAGTAAGAAATTCCTTACACTTAAATAAAACTTTTTGGAATTTGCGTAGAACAGAATTAGTAAAGAAGGGATATGAAGACACTCAATGATTGATATGAAGAAGATATACAGATAGAGTCATAATAAGCATCATATATAAAATGATGGTGACATTAGCATTATCCTTGGTTGTAGCCAGCCTCCAAAATAGGCCCCAGTGGTCTCTGCCTATTGGCAGTCACATCTTCATGCGGTCCCCTCTCACTCTTTACCAGGGTGGGTTGGTGCAATCCATAGAATATAGCAGAAGTGATACCATGTCTCTTTGGTATTAGGTTATAAAAGACACTAACACATTTTTCTTGGTTCAACCTTTCCTTTCTGGAATAATGTGCTTTGGAGAAAACCAGTAGTGTCATGAGCAGCCCTATGGAGAGACCATGATGAGGAAGAACTGAAGCTTCTGCTCCTAAGGTGGCTGGAAAGCAGTCTTCAGCCCAGTCAAGCCTTTAGATGACTTCAGCCAGGGCCAATGTCTTGAAAGACCCTGAGCCACAGCCACTTGGGTAGGCTGTTCTGGGTTTGTGATCCTCAGAAACTGTGTGAGGTAATAAATTTTATTTGTTTTACACTGCTAAGATTGGGGGTAATTTGTTATATAGCAAGTGATAGCTAATACAGATTGTGGCACCAAAATAAAACCTTAAATCTTGGAAATGGTTTTGGAAACAGCCAATAGGCAGAGGTTGTAAAGACTCCGAAGTGTGTCAAACCATAAAAGCATAAATTGCCTTACACAAATCGCTAAGATAAGTTCTGAACTTTGAGGAGGCTACAGATGAGGGCTTAAGGAAAGTAAGAACCATGTTATTGGAAGCTGGATGAGGGAGGATCCTTGTTTATAGTGGCAGAAAGCTGCCTGCTATGATGTGGAAAGTTAAATGTGTCTAACAAACTAGATGACTTAACTAAGGAGGTTTCCAAGGAAAGTGTTGAAGGCACCTTCTGATTTCTTCTTGCTACTTACTGTAAACTGAGAAAGAAAATGTATGAACTAAATAAATATCTGTTAAAAACTAATGAGCTAGGACTTAATGATTTTAAAAATTCTCAGCCCTTCCAGATGGGGAATAATGCTAAAATTAATAAATGGCTTTGTAGTAAAGAGCACAGAACAAATAAAATAAGCTATGTATTCTCAAGGGGTTTATAATCCAGTTTGGTAGATTAACACATAATAACTAAATATAATATACTGCAGAATCAAACATATGGTAACTAGACATTCTAACAAAGTGGTAAGGGAGCATGGAGAAAAGGTCATAAAAGGCATCATAGAGAGCCCTTTAAACTGCACCTTGAGTGATGTGTAGATTTTGTCAGGGAAAAGAGGTATAATAGGCCTCCATATCTCCTTTTGTTTATCCTAACAAAGGATCACCTTGCCTGAGATATTCCAGAATCACCACATCTAGACTTTCAATGGGAAACAATCATATATTTCGGTAAAGTGCAAAACACAACCAATGGAAGGTGCAGGATATGCAAAATAATTAATTCATCTGTATGTACAGATGAGACAATGTCTGATCCCTGAGTCAGCAAGGAAGAAGGAATCACTGATCCTTTCCTCAAGGTGCTTCTGTTTTAATTGGGGGAAATAGGCATATAGTATGACTTTCATTTTATAGATTATATGCAGATCGTATAAAAAAGGGACACTTAGCCCAAGTTGGAGAGCTTACACAAGTTTTAATGGACAGATTCTTGAGTCGCATCCTGGAGAGTTACCATTAGATGAAGGAAGAAAAAGCAGTGTAACAAGAGCAACAAATTATTCCTAAGTCAGGATTTGAAGGTGAGCACAGAGCATTAAAGGAATTCTGAATAACTTGGTGGAGTAAAGAAGGAATGTGAAGAAGAAATGGCAATACAGGAGAGGGGAAAGGTAAGCTTGCACGTGACCGAAGATTTGCATATGATTCCTAAGGAGTTTGAAATGAATCCTGAAATGTATGGGTGGCCTCCCCAGGTATGTTAGATAATGAAATAACACAATCAGATATGTATTTTAAATCACTTTTGTAACAATATATGTATGTAATATATTAGGAGAAAAAAATGCTAAGCATAGAGATATCAGTTAGGAGCAACTGTAGAAATCCAAGGGTCTGAACTAAAGCAATGAGTAAGGTTGGAGGGAAGGGAGAGGTTATGTGAGATTAAGAAGGCAGAATGTAAAGGACTTGGGGTGGAGTGAACCTCTTACTTTTAACTAGGATGTCTGGGTTGACAGTGATACCATCTGCTGAGACAAGGAATATAGAAGAACGCACTTGGTTTTAGAGTGGCTGAGTTTGAGGTGCCTGTGAGGTCCAGGAAGAGATATCTGTTACTCTTTTGATTACATAGGTATGGAGATCAAAAGAGTTGTCTAGATTGAATATAAAGTTTTGAGAGCCCTCAACATATAGCTAGTGTTTTAAACTATGGCAGTGAATAAGATTGCTCAGTGGGAGCGTATGGAAGGAGAGGAAAATACCAACAATAGAGGAGGGCCATGGAAGAGAAGCTAAAGAAAAAGTCTGGAAAGGGTCAGTCAGGGAGGCAAGGAAAAACAAACAAACAACAAAAACCATAAAAGGTAAAGTGAGAAAAGTCACAAGGGAGGAAGTGTCGGAACAGCGGTGAAGCTACCAGATCCACGCAGACAAGATCCGAGTAAGGGCCGAGCTACAGACTTACTGGGAGAGATCAGGGGAAATAACCAAAACTTTCCTTTTTTTAATGAGGCACCAAAGAGAAAAGAGGGTTCCATTAAGACATAATTTAGGAGATGGATAGGTTGCTAGAGAAAGTCAACTATTTTCTTTCTAAAGATCTAACTTCTCACAGGGGAGTAGTGAAGGGTATGGACCATGGAATTAGCTGGACTGGGCTCAAATCTAGCTCTTCCACTTGTTCGCTGTGTGTCCTTGAGTACCCCCATTTAATCCCTATGCTTCAGTTCTTCATCTTTTTTCCCCCTCACTTGAGGATATGCCCATTGATTCCAGAGAGAGAGAGAGAAACATTAATGTGAGAGAGAAACATTGACAGGTTGCCTCCTATATGCACCTTGACCAAGGATTGAACCTGCAACCTTAGGTATGTGCCCTGATCAGGATTCAAAATCACAACCTTTTGGTGTACAGGATGATGCTCCAACCAACTGAGCCACCTGGCTAAGGCTCGGTTCCTCAACTTTAAAGAAGGAATAATGTCTTCTTCTCAGGCTGTTGTGAAAATTAAACTCATTTACTTATTCAATACCTTTCTTTAAGGGCCGCGTGTCAAGCGCTAGAGATAGAGGAGGGAGTAAAAAAGAACTAATCCCTCTTCTTTGGATTTTGTAGCCTAGAAAAAACGATAGCTACTAGACAAATAATCATATAAGTACTTAAATTATGATTGCCATTTGTGCCATAAGAGAAAACAAGTTCTGTGACAATGTTTAACATGGTTGACCTGTCAAAACTTCTCTAGGGAGTAAGGAAATGATATTTAAATTGAGTCTTGAAGGATAAGGAGTTGGTTAAGTGAGGATACATGGAAGAACAGTTCAGGCAGATGGATTAACATATTCTAAATTTCAGAGCTGAGGAGAAGTTTAGTGCATGTGAAGGTCTCACACAAAAGGTTGGAGTTTAGTGACTGGGCTGTGAGGAGTGGCACAGCATTAGACTAGAGAACTGGAGAGCAGCCAGGTAATGTGGGCCTAGAGGGACATATCAAGGATTTTAAATTGTATCTTGATAGCATTGAACAGCCATTAAAAGAGTGAAAGTGAAGGAGTAGCAGGACTAATATTTTCCATAAGTATGTATGTTTTCTATTGGGTGGTGGCAACAATGCACAAGAGGAGACTAATAAGTGGGCTCTTGCAGCACCATAGGCAGGAGGCGATGAGTGGCTTGACTGATGGTGGTGGTCTTGGGGATAGGTGGAGGTAGGCAAGTGTGGAATATTTTTATATGCTTTTTCTCTGCCTTCCTTATCCCATAAATTTATCACCATTCACCCAGGTGTTCAAGCCAAACATCTGCGTATTGCTTGGTTCCTTTCTTTTTCTCACTCCCCACATCCAGTCATGTCAGCTCCACCCCCAAAGTGTACCCCAGGTCCCAGCCTTTCCACCTGTAGTACCACCACTCTAACCAAGTCAGAGTCTCTCTCACCTGGATCATTAGTTTCCTAACTAGCCTCCAAATCCACTTTTGCTTCCTGAGACTATTTTCCATAAACCATCTGGAGTGTTTAAAAAGTATAATTCAGTTAATGGCACTCCATAGCTCAGACAACCCCAATGGCTTCTTATCACATGTGGAACGATATCCAAACTTCTTACCCTATCCTCTCAGCTCCTACATGATCTGAGCTTTCACCACATCTGATTCCCTACAACTTACCCTTTTGCTCAACACTCTCTTGTCACAGTGGCCTTCTTGCTGTTCCCAAAACACACTGAGTCATTCCCACTTTGAAGCCTTTAGACTTGTTCCCTCTGCCCAGAATGCTCATCCCAGATCTTCCTGAGGTCTTCCTGAGGCTGCCTTCTTCATATCAGTCAGTTCTCTGAAATAGAGCCCACCTTCCATCCTGTTGCTTTGCTTTTTGCCTTCATAGTCTAACAGTAACCTGAATACAATGATATTTATATATTTGATTACTTTTTTAATCTATCTACCTTTATAAAAAATGAGCTCTTTGAGCACAAGAACTTTGACATTACTGCAACCCCAGTTGTCTAGAAGAAACTTAAAAGATCTAGAAATAAGTAAATAAATTAAAATTTAGATAATGCTGTAACTATAAAGACCATAGTTCTGTTTTTGACACATTGAAAATGTCCAATAAAAGGTAGCTCCTATTGTTACTCTCCTTAGCCTGCATCCAAAGTAACTACCTTTCCACCAAACCTGACTGAGTTGTGTCTTTGTTAGTAAGTTATTATTGTCACAAATAAATGGGAGCCTTGGTGTCCATGTGTGTAGAGGGATCATCATGACAGCTACTTCTGAATTAGTGGAAAGCTACAATACTGTGGGAAACACCTGTGCTGTACCTCTTCAAAAAGGCTGTGGTGGACCCGATTCCCATCTGACTGTGGTCACATCATTTATAATCCTCTTCTCTTGAGTGAGTGTAGGACCTGTGACTTTCTTAAAACCAGTAAAATATGGCAAAGATGACAAGATGCCACTCTTGTAATTAGGTTATTTTATATGACAAAGGTGGTGAGATGTCACTCCTGTGATTATATAATAGTATAAAGAGTCTGCATTAGCAGACTGAAATTAGATAGAATTTCTCTCCCTTGCTGGTTTTGAAGAATAAGCTTCCACGTTGTGAGTTGGCTTATGAAGAAATCTACGTGACAATGAACTGTGGGTGCCCTGTAGGAAGTGAGTGTAACCACCAGGCGATAGCCAGCAAGAAAACAGGGACCTCAGTCATGGAACCACAAGGAGACAAATCCTGCCAATAACCTGAGGGGGTGTGTAAGCGGATCTTCCACAGTCAAGCCTATGACAAGACTGCAGCCCATCCTGACACCAGGATTTCAGCCTGGTAAGACCCTGAAGCAGAGAACCCAGCTGAACTGTACCTGCATTCCTGGCATACAGAAGTTGTGAAATAATATGTTGCCTTAGGCCAGTAAGTTGTAATTTGTTATATACCCGTAGAAAACTAATACAAGAACAATAGACAGAGGCTACAGAAAAGCAAACTTTGGTCAGCTATAAGAAGGACATTCCTCTAAATGCAGCCATCTAAAAATGAGAAGAGCTTCATCTGAGAACACTAAATTCCTCATTGCTGCAAGTGTTGAGTGGTTAAAATGTTGTTAGTGCATCAGATTGGATTGGGTATCCTCATGGGTTCCCTCCACATTAAAAATGATTTTAAGTTCTCATCATCATCATTGATCTGGTACTATAAATCGTGTGAATAAACACAAACAATCTGTTTATATAACTAAAGTATCTGTCAAAAATTCATATTCTTAACCAGCAAAAGATCATTCAACCAGCTCACTTTCTTTTAAATTTCAAAATGAAGACATGAAGATAAACAACGATTTACATGTTATTTTTGAAAAGTACTACATAGTAGTATTTTGGTTAATAGCAATTATATTCATATGGTTCTATGCTTCCAACAATTCTAAGAAATCTTTAAAAAATACTACACCCATGTAGCCTGGTTTGGTGTGAAAAGAAGGGAGATCATTAAAAAGTTACCAAATAAAAAGACAAGCTAATATTGAAAGTATGTGTGAATCATCCTTTTTTTGATAAAGGACTTTTATCCAGAAAATATAAGAACTCTTACAATTCAATAAGACAAACAACCCAGTTAAAATTTAGGCAGAAAGTCTGAACAGACATTTCACTAGGTACTCACAGAGCTAAGAAGCTCATAAAATATACTTAATATTATTAGTCATTAGAGAAATGTAAATTAAAACCATAATCAGTTTGTACTTTAAACCCAGTAGAGTGGCTGCCAAAGATAAACAGAAAAGATGAACTCATTCATTTTTGATGGGAATATGAAATGGTACAGCCATTTTGGAAAAGTGGCAATTTCTTTAAAAACTGAACAGAAATTGACCATACAACCCAGCAGAACTGAAATTCCTAGGAATCTACCCAACAGAACTGAAAGCATATGGCCACCCAAAAACTTGTATGTGAATGTTCACAGCAGCATTATTCAAAATTGGCAAAAAGTCAACACAACCTAAATATCTTTCAGCTGATGAATGGACAAACAAATATATCCATACAAAAGACTACTTTTCAACAATAAAAAAGAATGATGTATTTGTACATGCTATGATGTGGGTGAAACTCTAAAATATGCTGAATGAAGGAAGCCAGATGCAAAAGACCATATACAGTATGATTCCATTTATTTGAAATGTCCAGAAGTATAACTATAGAGAAACAGAACGTATACCAAGGAATCATCTGGAGTAGGTGTGGGGATGGGAGTGACTGAAAATGGGCGCAAGGGATATTTTTGGATGGTAGGAATGTTCTAAAATAGGATCACTGTGAAAGTTGCACAATTCTATAAATGTGCTAACAATCATTAAGTTGCACACTTAAATTGGTAAATTTTATAGTATATAAGTTATACTTCAATGAAACTATTTTTAAAATACCTCCTTTCAAAATAATATCCACTAGAGAGTAACCTCTTTTGAAAACAGAGACATACAAATATTCTCAGGGTTTCTCACCCAGGGGGTGATCTTCCAGCTGGGTGCAAAGGCAAACCTCATGAATCCAGGCTTCCCTCATGTCAGCATTTGTAACCAAATTCACCAAGTACATATGGTAACAAGGGGAAGAATAGAAATGTTCACAAAGGACAGACTTTTCAATTCCCTGTGAGTACTTTGGAAGCATCTCCTTTAATACAATGACCTCCTGGTATAAAGTATTTTCATACATTAAAGCAGGTTCTTTGACATCCCCACAGCATAATCTTTTGATGGATAGGATCACTTGACTTTCTGCACTTAAATACTGAAAATATTATCTAATTCAGGTATCTCATTAAATCAGACATGTCTTTCCACCTCCACTCCAGTTTGTTTAAATGAGAGCCATTCTTAACACTCTTCTGGAATTATTAATGTGATTATACCCTGACCAAGAATATACACAGCATGCACATACACATTCCAAGGAACAGAGGCTATACAAGAAACTAAAAATGCATTTTTACTTTTTGGTGACTGGGGATACATTTTTGCCCTTAACATCATGTACCTGGAATGCGATGGACCTCTTTCCTGGGAAGTTTGGGAGGACAGACTTCCATCAAAGGAGTTGCCTCGGTGGCAGCCTGAAAGGGTGGTCTTGGGCGAGATGGAATCTGACTGGAATGTTTCACAGACCACCTGGAGTCCCTTTTGGAGGTGGAAAGAACAGATTCATTTTTTTTCTTCAGGCATACCTTCTAAAATTGGCTATCACATTACATACATCATTTCTGAAATTAAAAAATTGCAGCATAGCTAATTATAATGTCACAGACCAAGGAATTTTGCCTTCATCGAACAGAGAGTAGAAACAGACTTCGAGAGAGCACCGGTGTCATTCTAGTAAGCACTAGGCTAGGGACTTTCATTTTTACCGTGACTCAGCTCCTCTTCACCCCCCCCACCCAGTCTCCATAGGAGAAGAGTGGCAAATCAACGATTCATCAAAGATATGTCAATTCTGAGATGGACCAAATAGAGTCATGAGGCTACAACCAAGCAACAGGTTAGTAAGAGCTAATCAAACAGAAGCCAGAAGTGAAAACGGAGGGCAAAGTCCAGGTTTTTCCATCACCTGTCAGAGTGGGGATGTGATATATGTTTTTCCAACTGGATATGATGACCTTCATTATAAGCCAAGAGTCAGAGGCTAAAACTGCATGCTCTGTATATTGGACACAGTGCTTCACTAATTGAAGGGGTAGTCAGGGTCACTTAAGAAGGGTGATACCAGTTGGTAGAAGGCACAGAAATCCAGGGAGAGGAGTTTGGTCTTGAGGTGATGGATCTACTACAGGTTCCTAAGTCGGAAGGGATATGATGAAAGGATGACACCTTGCATATATCAATAATAACCCTCTGTGGAACGATAAGTTAATATATGGTGCTTAGGAATATTAGTCAGATATGATTAACTGATATTTATGTGAAGCAGGAGAGGCTAGAGGTATAAAATTCAACTAGGTGCTTCAAGCTGCAATCTAGTTATAAGGACCTGGATGTAGGGTGTAGAAGCAGCCATAGAAACTAAAGAGCACATCTAAGCTACAAAACAAAAAAGAAAATAAAATATGTATATGATTTCTCAGCAAAAAATCAAATAAGGAGAATTAAGGAGAATAAAATATGTTTATGTATTTCATTGTATCTAAGATGTGATCAGTTATGATACACCATTGTTTTATGTTCAATTAAGAAAAGAACAGTGAAATAAGCCAGTTGGTGAAAGACAAATACATACGATTTCACATATAAGAGAAATATAAGGAACAAAATAAACTAATGAGTAAAACAGAACCAGAGGCATGGACATATGGAACAGACTGACAGCTGTGTGAGGGAAGGAGGGGAGTGGGGCTGAATGAAAGAAGGTGCAGGGACTAGGCAGAGAACATACATGAAGGGCCATGGGCATGGACGAAGGTGTGGGGACTGACTATGGAAGTGGGAGGTGGCCTGGGTGGAGGGGGGCGAAGGAGGAAAAGGACAGGATACCTGTAACAGCATAAACCATAATAAAACAAAGATTTTATTTTAAAAAAAGAAAAATAAGAAAAAAACCAGGACACTTCTTATCGGTGAGGACTTTTTATTTTATACTTATTAAAGGGGCTATCTCAGACATATGTAGGCAGAGCTTTTGATTATATATCCATCCTATGAATATGTCAAAAGGAAAATATAAGTGTAATAAATTGGGTAGGTATTCCTAACATTTTTTTACATTTAGAAATTTCAACTCAGAGTGGTTGTATATGTTTTCCCATAGAATGACTTCCTCTATGTGAAGAGTGTTATTTTGTAAAAGAGTGCTCCATTATTCCCTCTGACATATTCTTCCAAGGCCACTAACCCTGATTCTTCAAATTCAGATGCTAGAAATGACCAAATTCTTGCTGTACAACAATGACAACTATATCAAGACTGCTACCAAGCAGGGAGATTGTAGAAGCTAAAGATCATCAAGTACACTCAATTTCAAAGATGTTAAAAGTGAAAAAGTCACATCTTAGAAGAGATAAAATATAGCATCTAAATCACAGTGTCTATATTTAGCAATTACTCAGTAAATAGTGGATATCATAGGACTTGGAAATTTCCAGTTTGGAGGGTATAAAGGATGATGATACACCTAGCAGTAATACTCCAGCATTTGAAAAGAGGACCCTGTTTTGACCGA
>VMDR010037293.1:0-10267 GCA_007922815.1 Macrotus californicus | reverse complement strand
GAGATTCCCCAAACTTTCTCCTTATCATCTTTTATTATAGCTAAGTAAGTGACTTTCCTCAAATCAAAGTCAAACTGTTGCACTAAAGCTGCCAAGCCCACCTGTTTTGATCTCTTGGGAATATTTTCCTCGGAATTAGATATTTTTCTTCTCGTTCAGCTTTATTTGTATCTAAAGCAAATGTTTTCTATCTTAAAACAAAACAAATGTCCTCCATTGGTGTCAAGTTCATCTTTGGCCTCCATGTTACCAAATCCATGGTTCACATCTCTGTTCCGTTCTTTCTTTCTCTCTCTCTTCCAAGGTACTACAATTGACCACTTGCTCCTCCTCAAAACACATTTTCCTTCTGCCTTGACAAATAATATACCACCACCCCTGTTTTATTCCCACTCCACTCTCTGGTCCTTTTCAGTAGCCTTGGCTGGCTGAGCCTCCCCCTCATGGTCTCTAATTACTGGAACTCTTCCAAACACCTCTCGTGGCTCCTCTTCTTTCCATAACCCCTTTCCCTTAGCAACTTATACAGGCCCATGGCTTAAACACCTTTTATATTTTCTGTTGCTCCCAAATTTAAATAAACAATTCTTGCCCTTCTATAGTTATGTATTGAATTACCTACCTAATGTCATCACATGCATATACACCATGGAGTGAAACATGTTGAAGCTGATGTTACAGTTTCTACAGTCCCCGGAACCACCTCCCCCCTCGTCCCTTCTCCTCTGAGTAAATGACGCGACCGTCACTTGACCGATCAGATTAGAACTGGAGCACTGGTCATGGACTTGGCTTTCTTTCATCCCTGCACGCAAGTCTCGACAACTGCGCTCCGCACCTTCAGTGCAAGTTGCCACCACGCTGGTCCGGTTTTACATGATTTTACCTGTTATCAGCGTATTTCCATTCTTACTGTCTGTAACCCCCTTTCCACACAACCACCAAGCAAACAAGACTGAATTTTATTTAACGTTACAAGTGCCTAGGATTAGAATAGTGAACATTTAAATTGGAAAATTCATTTAATATGTTAAGTGAATATCTTCAACTTCTATTCACCTCACAGAGAAAAACCTAATCTTTTAGAGAACCAGTTGCCACCTTGGCCTCTACATGTTTTGAAGACAGTAAACACCAGAATTTCTACCATTCAAATCATTGCAATGTCTATGGGTTGGCCAAAAAGTCCATATGTTTTTTTCCATAAAATAAAAGACCTCATTTGCACCAATAACTTTATTGATCTGGATATATGGAGTATGTCAGCTATCTCCCACATAGTAGAGTGTTGTTCTCAATTAATGTATTGATTTGGTTGCTATTAACTTCAACCAGTCTACCTGACTGACCATGGAGCATCATCCAGTGAGAAATCTCCAGCACAAAACTTCACAAACCACTTTTGACATGTTTGATCAGTCACAGCACCTTCAGCATACACTGCACAAATCTCTTTGCACATTTCAATGCACTTTTACCTTTATTGAAAGAATAAAGCATAATATCCGAAAATGTTGCTTATTTTCTTCCATCTTCAATATTAAAATGGTGACACAAAAATTCACTAATCTTGATACATTATTTTAAAAATGCACACTGATATGCCATCACAGTACAATCTAACAAAATTGTTTCAAATGAAATTAAAGACAACTAAGTGCCACTAGATCCATCTTATGGGGGGAAAAACAAATGAACAAATATTTTGGCCAACCCAATATATCATAAACTATGTAACATCCACTTATAAGTATATATTAATAGCTATAATTCTCACATAGCCTTTCCTAAATATCACAGCCTCATATATACATATTTGATAATTTGTGAATTATTCTGACATTCTTATCTCATGTCTCCCTTTCATTAATTCATGCAATTATCAATTAGTCTTAAGCACCTGCATGTGACACTCTATTTCAGGAAATACAGTATATAAATAAAATATTTTTAAAAATAGCAATGTATAATAAGTATTTAGAAGGAGACCAACACATTTCTATCCTACAGTCTCATGAAAAATGTGAGGGCAGATGTGGGGAGAGGATGAAGTATTGGCTTGAGAGATGGAGGACCTCAGAAAGAGCAAGGGGCAGACAGGTTGCCCAGAACAGGTGTGGTGGTTGGTATGTCTTTCAATTACAATGGCTTAGGAACACCCAGTATTAAAGGGGCTCCTGTTTTCTACCAACCCCTCCAAACACACAAATGATTAGCATTTATGCATGAAGCATTAGCTGATACATAAAGTTACCTAAAAATGGCAATCCCTTAACTGAGAAAATATGGGCACTTTTTAGAAAGGTGAGAATGTCTGTGAATTAGAATCTAGAAGAGGGGGCACCTGAGCCAAATGAGAGAGGAAAGGCCCTGGAGAGGTTTAGGGGAGCACCCTCTGTGCAGTTCCACTGCCCAGGTCCACTGACCCAGGGACGAAGGCGTGCAGTCGCCTGAGTCAATCAGAGGCTGAACAGGAAAGGAGGTGGAGTCTCTAATCACAAACCAAACTTACCTTCAGTAGTTTCTGCAAATTGCAGCCAAAAACACTTGGCCCTTCTCACCCTATGTCCAAGTGGCCAATTAGAGAGTCACTTCCATTGTTTTCGCAACAACAGCACGTAAAGCTTTGGTCCTGTTCCTTAGGCAAACAGAGCAAAACCTCCGTGTCCAGCCTCAATCCCCTTCCTGAGATTTGGGAAATGACTCCAGATACCTGCATCAACATCTACTGAAGCTCAATAAATACCTAAAAGTAGATTCATCGGCCAGCCCTTCCCCAAAGCTATGCCTGCTTCTAAACTTCTCATTTTCTGAATGTGTTGAGTATTGGAAGCAGTTTACTTTCTGTTCTGACTTTTCAAGCAACTACTTAAGGTCATGTATGACAGAGACTTGTGTGTGTGAGCCTAACATCCATTCTCCCTTTTCATTAACAGAACCCAGCTCTTGTGGCAGCAGCCATGTGTCTTCCTGAAAAACAGCGTTGTCTAGTCTCCCCTGTAGAACTGGCGTCCTTGCATCTAAGCTTTAACAAATGAGACACAAAAGAATGTCGTTGGGTTGAGCATCACTGAGAACCTCCTTAAGACAGGAGCAAGTGGCTCATTCAGCTGGCATGTGATGTGTGCCCCTTCTCCTCTCTCTCACCTGGGACACAAACACAAAGGGAATGTATCCAAAAGCCATCTGGTAAATAGGAGGTGATGAGTGTGTGGTGTAAGAAGCCAAGGCCCTTGATGACATTATACTGCCAAATAATCAGTCCTTGAGTGCATAGCTCCAGACTTCTCATTAGTAAGTCATTAGTGGTAAGCTCTGTTGCTACTAGCCAAGCACAATTTCTAACTAAGGCAAGCAGGCATCACGGTTGCTGTATTTCAGTCCCAGATTCCAAAGTCTCACAGTTTCTTTGTTGAGGGAGTCAAGATTCAGAACCATGTCTGTCTGAGCCATCTTTCCAGAACACACCTCATTACCTATAAATGAGCTGTTAGTTTCCGTCACCTATAATTCTACAATCCAGTTTCTTTTTGTGTCCCCCATTCCTGCTCTCCTATCTAAAACCCTAGACCAGTCAAACTGATGTTATTATTTGATGATTAGCAATATCCTATGTCTTTGCATTTTTGTGCCTTGCCTCACGTAGCTACTCCTTTCCAATTATTTTAGAGCTACAACTCCTTGAGGACAATCCCCTAGCATTATAGCAGCAAGCCTTCCCAATTACATCCCAAGTCATGCCTTTTTTTTGTGCTCGGGGTCTCTCTAAGACCCTGCATGTGGCGTGGGCTGCAAGGGGTTGCCTTGGCCTCGCCCAAGTTCCCCCAAGTTCCATCGCCCTTCCTGGCACCAGACACTTAAATGCCATCTCAGTGGACTGAATTCCTGCTTAAAGTTGGTGACCCTCAGACCACAAGGCTTTGGATCTCCGCCTGCGGAGATGAATGTGGCTGATTAATTTGTGATGAAAACAAAGGCTGGAGGGAGAGGGTCCTGCCATACATCATTTTGATGAAAATGGATAATGGTTTTAGGAAGAAAGCCCAAGAACTGTATCCGAATACAGATAGAGTCCCTCCTAAAAGCTAACACCTTCTAATTTTTGCCAACCCAGCATCCCTTACTTTTCACAGATTTCTTTACCCCCAACCCAACCCTCTTCCCAAAGTATCAGGATTCTGTGAAATCACACCAGTAATAATTTCTAAAAATATCTTCACAAATAACGCAGAGTTGTGTGATGTGAATATAAAACCACAGGATTAGGAAGCCAAGAGACCCAGGGATTTGGGTGCCAGGCTGATCTGACTCCCCATGTGAACTCCTGGTCACTGACTCCCCCAGCTCAAATGCATTCATCAGTAAAGTGAGGGAGCTGCGAGAGATCTCCCAAATGTTTCTAAGTGTCCAGTCTTAGCAACTGTCCGACACTGACGGCTAGCCACCGCATGTCTCTGTACTTTCCCCAGGATCAAACACACAACGAGGGCATTTAGTTCAGGGAACTCAGGGTGCACCTATGGGACACTGACAGCAACAACAGCACAAAAGTAGAAAAACTCTTAGTCAAAACAAAATTTCTAAAGTTTTGCTCATTAAGCCTCTCACTTTTTAAAAACACAGCTAATAACTGTGATTCAAAATGGGCCCTTCTTCAGTGTCTATATTTCTATTTCTAATTTAAAAAAAAAGGAAAAATAGAAAAAGTATTAGCCCTCCTTGGTTGATATGAAGAATGCATTCTGTCACTAAAATTCTTCAATGCTTGTGACACTGAACAGTAGGAAGACCTACATTTAGATCTCTCTGATCCCTAGGTGCCACAACATTCACTATTAGAATATTTTATTCGATTTATTCAAACTAAAAAAATGAACCCAAAAGCCATTCACAAATGACGCCTTGTTAAGAAAGCCCGCAGCAGGTAGCAGCTGGAGGTTCACCACAGGCTGTAATGCCGACCCAGCATGGACCGACACTGGGAACAAAAGGGCAGCATTATAGCCAGGACCCCGAGGCTAACCTACAGCACTCTGCTGGGCTTTCCTGTCCCCAGTCACACTCTCTGTTCCCTAGTCTGCAAAATGGGAGGGTTTTGCAAGATGATTTCTCATTTCCAGTTTTAGCATGGACTTTAAATAAGTTTCTGTGTAAAATGTCATGTCCCACTAGGTAACAAGAGGGTTGGGACCACATCTTACACACCTGCACACCCTCTATGTTCTGCGCATCTGCTTCAAAACAAATCTCTTTAAAAACACCTGCTATTTCATTGCTGCAGTTTGACAATGGAGAGCAATTAAAATGCCTTTTCTTTTCATATTTGCAAGCAAAATTCTTGTCCCCCAGCTATTGATATGCATGTCAAGGTCCTCAAATAGAATGTGTAGGTAAGTGGGAGAGATTGACACAAATGTGTCCTTGCTACTCTCAAAGTAGCAAAAGCCGATGGAATAAATAACCATGGACAAATCTGTACAACAGATACAGCTCAATCATTTAAGTTGAAACCTTAATCGCCTAAGAGACGTGTGTCTGTATGTGTGTGTGTGTGTGCATGTTACTCTAAGAAGTGCACAGGTTTTGATACAGACCTTGCTAAAATCCTGAAGCCACATTTTCTAACTGTGTGACTAGGAGCATGTCTATTTATAACAAAGGAATGGTAATGCTTGCCTAATAAGAATTTAATGAGAAATAAATTCCTTCAACATAAACTGTGATGCCCCTGTTTGTTTGCATCCCCACCCCCTTCTTCTGATAATGGCAACTCAGTTTTCCTTTGTGGGTTTAAACCTTTCCAATCTCATGCAACCTTGATGGCACTCAAAATCAAGATGCCCAGAACTTCCTGAGTGAGAGACAGGCACTTGCCCTAAGAGAGGCCAAGACACTTTGCAAGAATCGTGAACTGTAAGCAGAAGGCCACCAGAAAAGGAAAAAGTTGGCACTGGCCCTGCCCCTGACACATCCTCAGAGACCGTCTGCTCATCCTTCCTGCTCAGATTTGTAGGCAAACCTTACTCTGCTCTGTTAAGGAGACTGGATATTTAACTTTTCTTTTAATTCTGTGAGCTATACCCATTTATTTTAATACATCCCTTCTTTTTACAGTTACCAATGGCCACTTTCCATTGATTGCAATTAAAGAATGCTTACAGTCGAGTAAAAGCTAAACAAACACCCAACCCCCTAATCTTTCAGCCTCCCACTGGAAGACTCACAACACAAAAGGTTATGTATTCTGTATCCTTCTATACTGCAAGGGATAAGTCAAGAGAAATGCGATCTTCAATAAATTCACTTCACCTGGAGTCTTCCTAAGAATTAACCTGGAAGATGTTTGCTCTGAGCAGAGTTCTAATTCTACAGCAAATACAATAAATAATGGAAACATGCTCATATAAATTAGGAATTTCCAACTTAACCAGTTTTGAAAATTATCTCTAGATATTAAGCACACTATTCTAATGAAAATTTTTTGTTTTTATTATACCTGAACATATACATTGTTCTTTTTTATTTTTAGTGATAATTATATTAAATTCAGTAGCATTTTGAAATAGATTACAGCTCATATTTTCCTCATGGACTTGATTTCTGCTACTTTTCAAATGAACCCCTATTTTTCTGTTTGTTCCTGGATCTCTAAATTTCTCAGAATAATGAGATATTTACAAATATATCTAGATCAAAATAATATGTACAAATATATGCAAAAACACACACTGAATTATTCAAACACCCTAAATGTGTTCACACTAGTCACACTCCATAATGTAATATCTGATACTATTTTATCACCTTTTATCTGAGAACATACTTTACCAGGAATGCAAAAAGAGCCTATAGGTAAATATTACCACCCCAAAATCCTTAAGCATAAATACAAATACAGTTCTGGATTTAAATTGTTAGAAGTGCTGAAATGATCCTCATTAATTTATAGTCACCCTCCCCTTTTCCTGTCCGATCCCACTTGTAACAACATTATATTGCAATCCATCCGCTATTTTGGGCATAGGGACTTGGGGCTTGCTGTGTTGCCCACAGAAATAAATTCGCTGATTTAATAGTATAGCACTAGACTCTGAGGATACAACTAAATAAAACATAAATAGACTTGGCATAATATTTTCTTAGCTGGTCTGAATCCCCGCATCCCTTACACCCTGCTTGTGTCACAGACCCTTCAAATGAAGTCCCAAGTCTGGTGAACCCGGAGTGGTGACTTTTATCTCACAATGTGCCAGCTCTGGCCCTTTCCCCCTTATACTGTTTAACTCTTATGGAATCAATTATTTTCTTCCACCAGACTGTAAGTTACTTGAGGTCAGAGAAAATGTTTTATTCATCTTTGCTGTTCCTGCCAATTTTTCCCCAATGTCATGCACAAAGCAGGTTCTTAACACAGGCGTGTGGATTCATTGACCCGTCTACCAATGCCAACCTGAGAATGGAGCTGTCCTCTAGCCCCTGGGCTGCTCTTACAGTTTTTATCAGCTTATTGATGACAAACACAGAAGGGAAGTTTCCATTGTTCAGAAACATGATCAGAATCAGCAGAACACAATCTGTCCTTGAAAGTTTAATAGACAAAGCCTGATATTTGGTATTCAGGGACAAAATTTATAGGAACTGGTAAGCAACTAGTACCTAAAAGTAAACTAAAAATACATATATTCATGCCAGAAACATGCTGACCCTCAGTTATCTGTGTTGCTTTCAAAATGGCCCCCTTTTTTTCTGGCCAAGTAATCTCAGGTATCACCTAATTTTCAGCTTTGGCTTCTAGTTTTGCATGGGAAAAGAGGAAATCAAAATGTACTTGACATGCTGGGCTGGGTACCCCATCTGGTGGTGGGCAAGTGATCACGAGGATGTAACATTTCACAGTGGTGTTCTATTCTACCGATCGCTGGGTTCTGGGTCCGTTTCATCTCACCCTCATTGCCACCATACTTCTAACCATCAAATGCTCGGTGGTGGTTAAAGAGCCCAGTCTTTTTGGAAGGGAAGGGCGGATGAACAGAGAATTCTTATGAATAAGTTTTGACTGGTGCCAAAAGTAGATAAAATTTTTAAAGTTCTGGGCAAGGCAGAGATTATTGACGAAGAGGATCTCAATTTTACCTTGCTGGAGGCAAGTCAGTGTATTTCTGTCTAGAATTTTAATCTCTTACTCCACATATCAAAAAATATCCCAAATATAAATGCCATATACTAGATTTCACTCATCTACTACAAAGAATGTGAATAAATTCAAACGGTACTTATCCAGCTTCCCAGACCGCTTTACAATTCAATTACTGTGGGCCTAATTTTAAACAATTACAAAGAAACAAATACTGCTCCTCCATTCCTCTAAAGCTCTACTTTTTCTGAAGGTGTAGAAGCACAAAGCTCACAATTACAGAGAATCCTCAGGTTTCATCTCAAACTGAAGAGCTCTTTGCCCAGGACCTCAGAAGGCGGTGCTGTCTACCCACGCATGGGTTTACATTTTGATTGTTACTTGAACGCCCAACTGCAAACACACACTCATGGCCATTAAACATCTATGTAACATTTTCTATGTATTGGAACATATGTGACTACAGAATGATTTGCAACATAGTTGCTTGTAAAACCTCTCCTTTCCCTGATGTCACTGACTTTGAAATAAAAACGGCACAATAAGCTACAATAACAGCGATGCATAATCACACTACTTCCTAACACTTAAATCCCGTTTCCCAGTTTAAAAGTATCAGTTACTTTGCCTTTCTTACTTAATCTTCAAAACACCTGGGATAAACCAGGGAGCAGGGGTGCTCTTCCTTTTTGGGGGGTTATATGGAACTTAGCAGGCTAAGTGGCATTCCCCAGGTCTCCCCTCCCTCAGGAGCACTGGGAAGAGGGCCAGTCCTACAGAGAATGCGCACAAGTACACATCTACTCACCAAACTACAAAGCGAGATGGGCTTAAAGGATATCCTAAACGGACAGGGAAGGACAAATACATGAGACACATCCAGAAAAACATAAGCTACAAATGACTTTGCGGGGCTCATACAAATGAATAAATGTGTCAAGATTTTGATTGCTAAATTTAAGTCAATAAATTAATCTTACAAATGCAAAAAGAAATAGTCACACAAAAATAACATTTTAGTTCACTCTGAACAAAGTCCATCTCTCCCTGGTGTGAGACAGATTTAGGGATCAGAAGACACAAGTTAGTAGTAACCTGAACCTTTAAGTCACCTTTTTTAGTTTTAACACAGTTAAAATGAGGGAAAAACATGGCACAGGCCAGCCTCTCTTTCGCTAAGGCCCCAGAGGTCTTCACGTCCCAAATGGTCAGCATTCCTCTGAGAACATGCACAGCACTCACTTCACCTCCAACTCCGGCCACTGCCCACTTGGGCCTTCTAATCCTTCTTCCCCAAATTATTATATAGCACCATATTATAAGAAGTGTAATATTCACTATAAAAAGGTTCAACTGCATAACAAACAAGTAAAAATACTGATGCAATAAATCAAAATTTTCTTATTTTTTATCTTATTCCTTATCTCCAACCTCATGAAAGCATTCTCTCTTTTGTTCCATGAAATGAACTAATTTAAGCAGAAGCCAGACTCTCCCGCATGCCTGATCTATGGCTACAATTGTGCTGTGGTTGTTGCTCATGAGGGAAAGAGACTCGTGTGACACTAGGAGAGGTGAGGCTATAACAAAACCCTAATCCAAGTGTGTGGGAGTCAAGAGGACTTGGTGGGTGGAGCTGAGCTGAAGTCAGGGAGTGGCTTTGGCAAGGAGGTGGGGCTTTAACAGGGAACAGGGGAAAGTTTATTCTATCTGGTATGTTTGTGACTCACAAACATTCTAGTGCATAGAAGATTATATTCTTAAGAATGGTTTATGGTCACTGCATTTAAAATAATATATCCGTGGAAGTTGTCTGAATTTCTTATATAAATAAGGAAACGATGACTAGGAGTTCAGTTTTGGACTAACAATTATTTTATACCAATTCTTTACCAGGCTAAATATTAATGTCAGACAAAAGAGAAAATATATACATATAAAACAGTTATTTTTCATCACACTCTGTCGTCAATACCCAGACAGTTCAGAATTTACATAAAACACCCTTAGAATTTTTAAGTATGGGTTAAACCCAAAAGGCTGTGTTTATAAACTGAACATATCTGAATATAAAACATTCACTGATTTTTGTACTTCATAGACTATGTAGTGAAATCCAAACTGTCACACTGA
>VMDR010037292.1:0-10267 GCA_007922815.1 Macrotus californicus | reverse complement strand
ATTGTGTAAATAACCTTGCAGCCAGTAACTGCATAAGTAAGTGGAACAACAAATCGATGTTTCTCTCTCCTTTCCACTCTCTCTAAAATTAATCAATCAATAAAAATATTTAGAAAAATGGTAAAATAAATAAATGCCGCATTCTTTCCACTCATTTACCAGTTTTCAAAATAATTAAATTGATTGCCAATCATCCTCTACCGGTGACTACTTAAAACTTTTTAAAAAAATCATCATAAAAACATTTTTATAACATTTCAATAGATTCGATGGATTTTAATTCATTGCAACTATTGTCCTCACTGCCAGTGGAAGCCTCTTCAAATTGGCTTCTGAATCTTGTTTACACGATCTTAATAGTTTTTGATTGACATGATGAAATATTTCAGTCTCATCTGGTACATTTCTCACTCCAGACTTGGTATCAGCCATTTCTTCCAAAAGCTCTCGCGTTGTCCTTTAGGACCGCAGTCTGGGTGCTGGGGATGGTCATTGCTTCTGGTTTGGTTGTGGTTGGTCGAACAGGCTTTCAACTAATCATCTAGTTTTAGCCACAGCTTCGTCCTCTTTTCCAAAAGTGGCCACGGCCTCTGAGTCCTAAGCTTTTGGGGACTTCCGTAACCTTCTTCTCTTCATGCGTAACATTCAGCCTTTCATTGTAAGTCATTTGTTCACCACTTGGCCACCAGCTTTCCAGTTTCAGAAACACCGCTTTTTTGCTTTTCTTCTGTTAGCCCATTCTTACACATTTATGCCTTTAAAAGACAAAATCACTTTATTCTTGTTTCACCAGAGTTCGGGGAGGGAGTGAAAGAAGGTGCCTATGTCCAATGTACCATTTGTAGCTCTGAAAGTCTTTCCTTTCTCTTTGTGTTTCTTTTCCAAGTACAGACTTTGGTATTTCTTAGTAAGTATTTATGGAAGAGAACTCCCCTCTCTTGGTCTTGCTTGTGACAAGATGGGTCAGACCAGGACACGCTGGGACAATGCTTTTCCTTTCACCCTGGTCCCTGACTCGGCCGTGCGTATTCCCTGCCAATTGCCGCGTCATTTAGGTTTTAAATCTTAACCCTGCACGGCCCCGAGGACCCCTGGTTTCAACACGTCAATCTAATCTAGACCTTCCAATTCTGGCAGGATTAGGGTCCTATCTTGGTTATTAACCTTGCTACCCATTGACCCACCCGAGCTTGACCCAGGGCTCTGATTCCCAGGTGACTTTACTGTCAGCTATAAGCTGCACAGAAACCCTTATAGCTGAGCAAGCCCAGTTTCAGGGAAGGACCATCCTGATCTGTCTATGATGCCTGGAATGTCATCAACCCAGTTCTCCCTTTGGCTTGATGGAATCTGAGCTTTTCTCCCCACCTTAAGTCCAGAGGGGAGACTTCTGGCCAGAATTATTATTTATTTCAAAATGTGTTATATTGCGAGGAAGAGGAGGGAAAAGACATTTATGTTATTTGTTTGGAATATATTTTGCTTTGCCCCAGTTACTCCTCATCTTCCAGATAATTTGTGGGAGGAATGTGATACCTGATTTCTCTTGTGAAGAGGAAAAAAGGAGGAGAAAAATAACTCTTATAACTCTCTGGAGGAGTAACATGGGATTACAAATGGAAAAGGAGGTAGCGGCGATGCATTCCATTACCTCCAGCAAACACTGTGGAGGGCACGCCTTGACCACAGACTCCATAATGCCAGAAATGAATGCTGACCCCTTTTTTCAAAAGTGACATATTTTCCACAGAATTTGATTCTGATCTTTTCTGGAAACCAGCAATGCCAATTCTTTGCTAAGTGGCTTTGGCAAGGCCTTTGCTAGTGTTTAATCACAGTAAGAAGGCTCCAGAGACTTTATTGGCTACATAAAGAATTATAGAGAAATTAGTCTGCATTGGACGAAGCTCAGAGCAGCTGCACTGCTCTCCAAGTACAGGAGAATTTCTCAGAGGTACGTTATGATAACAGAAAAGTATCCTGGGGGGCTTAACCTAAATTATGTTAATAATGAACCTAAGTGTTCCTTATTTTACAAAATAGCTGTGTTCCTGAAAAATGTTGTGTAAATCTGACATTTCATACTGCATCCCACTTCCCCATTCAATACATTTTAATTTCAAAAATGCTTCATCTCCACTTATGGCTGACTGTCAATGTACGCATTGTTATCTTATCAATTCCTCTACTTCTCCAGGTCTCTTTAACAAATACTTGAGTATAAAAATGTAAATATAGTATACGATGGTAGCTATGTATTCAGACAAGTGTTTATTAAACATTTTGGCAAGGTAAATATTCACTCAGTATTTTGACTTTTATATTTTCACAGAAATTAAGTCTTGGCTTCATCCAGAATGTACAACCAGGGTGTGGAGGGAGGCACTTTGCCAAAACAAGGGAGCCCATTAAGTTTCCCATTTTATTTGTTTTGCTTGCAAATTTCAGTGGTTCCGAAAATGCCAACTTTCTGATCAGTCTGTAACACAGGTCTGTTGTAACAGGAGTAAAATAAGGGGAATAAATGACATTTTAGAAGGCTAAATGCATTTGGTTGACAAGGTTACCCTTCATAACCCTGAGATTATGGCCTTCTTTCTTTCCTGACCCTTAAACACCCTCTCAGACCTGAATGGTGATGGCTTGCACAGTTGGGTTTTTAACAATGTCCTTCAATGAAAAATATCAAAAGTGGGCAACCTTACAACAGTCTCCAAATATTTTTTGTAAATTATCTGGTCAGCGAAACTGAAAAGCACGGAATCCACTGACTTACTTGACCTTCTAAAACGTATTTGCCTGTAATTGGTATATCCTGGCATGAGGTGCTGGTGGGGCTTTGGTTGTGTGTAATTTACCAAATGAGAAAAACATGCTCTTCCTTTTGTAATCATACATGAAACGGTCTCACTGTTGAAACAGGTGCAGTCAATATCTTTTCATTACTCGTCAAATATTATCACTTTCTACAGATCGAATTCTCAATGTATTCCAGTCCTTGATTAGTCTACATTAGTGTTTCTCACAGTAAATTTTACAGAACTCTAGCTTTCTGTGTAAGAGTTTTCTATGCTGTATCACAAATGACCGCCATCGCGGCAGCTTTAAACACCAAAACATTTAGATTTCCACTTTTGTAAAGACAGCATCAGGAGCTCTGCGGTCTCCAGCAAACAAGCATTCCTGCTGAAAATTATTTTTTGAAATCTCTGGCAAGGGTCCTTAAGGCATATAGCAAATAAAGAAATATTTACTCAAGAGAACCTAGTAAAACTTGGTAAGAACAGTGAGGGTCTGTAGCATCTGCACTCTGACTCATTCCTTCCCTCCCCACTTCCTGCTCAAAGTGACAGAAACCCCGTTCCAGGCAGGTGAAGCCAGGAACACAGGGCTTCCTGTTCTCCCAGCTCTCACTTAAGGGGTATGGTGTCTTCCTGGGAGGGGCAGGCAAGCAGAATTTTTCATCAGCCCCAGCTCTGTGTTGGCAAGGATGTGGAGAAATCGGAACCTTCACACACTGCTGGTAGAAACGTAAAATGGTACAGTGGCCTGGGGAAACAGTTTGGCAGTCCCTCAAAAGTTTAATCATAGATTTACCATCTGACCCAGCTCTTCCACTCATGTATATATATACCCAAGAGAAATGAAAACACAGGTCCACATGAAAACTTGTGCACAAATATTCATAGCAGTGTTATTCATAATAGCCAGGAGGGAGAAAGAACCCAAACACCTGTCAAATGATAGCCAAGTATGGTATATCCATACAGTGGAATATTGCTCACCAATCTTTAAAGAATGAAGTGCGTTCTCATACGTGCTGCAACGTGGATAAATCTTGGAAACATAAGTCTAAGTGAAAGGAACCAGTCACAAGAGACCGAGTGTTGCATGACTCCATTCACATGAAATGTCTAGAATAGGCAAATGTATAGAGACAGAGAATAGACTAAGCCTTTTGAAAAGGGCAAAAGCTTTTTTTTTTTTTGATGGTGCAGCTATGCTGGCTGTATATACACATTTCCCATTATCACACCATGCAGATGCCACTGGTGAGTTTGTGACTATGTCGGTGCCCCTAGAAGGGTGGATGTCAGATTGTGACATGTTGAACAGGGAGTGGGAAGTGAGGAAATGGAGTCAGTAGGTCATCTCCTGAGATTCGGCTTTTGAGAGGAGACAGACAGGAGAGTAACTGGAAATAGGATCAAGGAAACTGTTCTTAAGCCTTGCCGGAATTGTACAATTTCTAAATTATGATGGCTCTTTTTGTTCACTTACTCAACAGTTAGGAGGTCCTGCTACGTCCCAAACGTGGTGGTACTTGCTGAGGATACAGCGCAGGATATGATCGAGGTCCCAGATGACCAGCACCTTGCTGTGAATGCAGTTCCCAAGCAGAACAGGCCCTCCTGGGTACGCCGTTAAGGTGCAAGAGACGTCTTACTAGCAACATTTTTCTTCTGTAGGAATTGTGAATTTTCTCCTAGGCTAGTATTGGCACGTGTATTTATTTAAAAAAACACAGGCTAAAATTTCATCTTTTATATGAAAAACATCCAATCAGTTTTTTAAAACAAAAGTATTTATCGTGTAAAAAAAAGGTCTTAAATTTTGGAGCTGGAGGGAGCTGAGAAATCATCTAATGCAGCCCTTCATCTAATGAATGTAGAAATTTGAATCCCAGAGAGGCTAGCTTGCCCAAGGACACACATGTAGTGAGTGGCAGACTCAGGGATAAAGCCCTTATCTTCTGCTTCCCAGTGCAGGGGATTTTCCACCACTGCACGCCAGGTCATACATATAAGTGTCAATTTCTGCGTTTCTAAGTTCATACGGTTTAACCATTGCTTTAAATGGTAATGTTAATGAATTCCAGGAGTCAGTGCTTATTTCCATATTCTGCCAATTAATTGTGGTTTGGAAAAGTAATTCATCCCAAGGTCCTGGATTAAAAAGTACAGTGTCAGCTGCTTTTTCAAGGTAATTCATTCCAAATCTTGGGCCAATTATACCTAATGCAGTTGAGAGTTAGCTGAATTTGTCTCTAAATGTCCTTGAATCAAAAATCAGTAGTCCTGTTTGTTTCCCCCATAGCCTCGCTACCGGGAGCAACTGTGGCATGGGGAAGGGGGTTTCCACAGAAACTGAGGAAGTGGACACTTGGGGACATGTAAGGGTCAGGCCTGAAGCCACCCTGCTTCATCTGGTGGACGATGTGCTGGAACCACGGTATGGGAAGGTGGCCTTTTTGTGTTTTTGCAGCTAGAGGTGACAGGGGGAAGAACCTGGGGTGCCTTCCGACCGCAACTCCCCTTCAGCAACCTGGATGGGGCTCTTACCCTCTGGGAAACAGAAATTTCGTTTGGAAACCAGGAGCATCTTCTCCCTCATCTACAACTGGTTACTTCCCCAGCCAGCAGAATGTTAAGGAGAAATGGGGGTGGAAAATCATCCATTATACAAAACAGCCATTTCCATGCCCAAGGCATTTGGTGATCTGATTAATCTTTGGTGGCCTCTGCCATCCAACCTGATCTCTTGAGTCCATCAAAAGAGACTAAGCTAGACCCATGCTGTTCTGTCCAAGTGGTGGGGTCTGGGCAGGTGATGTCATGACTAAATATTGAGGTGGAGAGCCTTTCTGCGCTCACGTAGTTAGCTGTTAAAGACAAGCAAGCCAGGTTCACAGAAATGGAACATCTTACATCATTTACATTTGCGGTCGTTCCCGCTCTCTCTCTGTTCTCAGCTTCCTCACCTGCAGAATAAGGAGGTTGGGCACAATGACGTCTAACATCCTTTCCACCTCTGACATTTCCTACTCTGAAAATCCCTTACAGCCTTCCTGCTGAACAAGTGCTTGTGACCGAGCAGCCTCGCGGCGACACCTGGATGCCACAGAATCTTGGGTTCTAGACCAGCTGAGTGGGAATCTGCATTTGAATAAAAAAATCTCCAGGTGATTCATATGCACGTTATAGCCGGCCTCAAAAATCTCCTCGATTTTGACCGGAGACATTTTGCTCCTTCCCTGGGGCTTTTGGTTACCATTCATGCTCTCATTAGCCTGTAGGTGTCACCAGAGAGCCAACAGTGGTCTTACTGAAGAGGAGGGAAATACAATACCATGGAAACCTTTTTTCCCCCCTATTTACTTGATGTCTACTCTTCTCTCCTGCCCTGCAAGTTCCCTTAAGCTCTTTGGCTGGTTACGCAGTAAAGCTACAGAAACACGGGCTACGGAGCGTAGTGTGAGGCTGTCCACACTACTGACTGCTCAGTGTCCGTGCTTCCGGAGAACAGCAGGACCCGAGGGAGCCTCTTGTCTCATTTCAGTGTTTATTTAAATGTTATCTGTTTTTAAAAAATACATTGGCATAAAGTTGTTTGTGATACTCTCTTGTTTTCTTTTTATTCTCTGCTACATCTCCACTTTGTCCTCACTTCCATCCTAAGACTTTTTGTCTTTTTCTTCTCGATCACTTTTGCTTCACATCTGTCAATATTATTTGTCTTTTCACATTTTTAGCTTTTGGCTTTGTTCGTCCACAATTCTCTTCATTGTATGAATACACCACACTTTGTCTATCCATCCACCTGATGGCGGGCATGTAGGTTGTTCTGAGATTTGTGTATTACCAATAAAGCTGCCATGAGCATGTGTATACGAGACTCTGTGTAAGCCTATGCCTTTATTTCTCTTAGGTAATATCTAGGGTTGACATTTAACTTTTTAAGAAACTGCCAGATTGTGTTCCAAAGTGATTTCATCATTTTGTATTCCCACCGGCGGTGCGTGAGGGTTCCTTTGCTTCGCATTCTTTCCGACACAAGGCATTGCTATTATTTTTGTTTTGAACAGTTTATTATCTTTTGAAGAGATTTAAATGCCAAGGAAAATATTGGTTATATTTATCCATGTTTGACCATCTTGGTTGGAAGCAGAAGTATAATAATTTTCAATTTATATCTTTTTTCATTTGATACTATTTTGAGCTCTTTCCATGTTGCTCTACGTATGCATGTATATATACTTACATATACACATATATATTTCATTGTTTCCTTCACATGATATTCAAAAGTATGCACCCACCACATTTTACTTACCTGTTTCTTTGACATAAATTCCTCTGACATGCATTCCTGAGTGGGATTGCTCGGTCATTGGCTTAACCATATTTCATTTTACTAAATATTCTCCACATGTTAATCCGAATAGCTGTATCAGCAGCACTGACACCAGCACTAAAAACATACCCTTCACAGTTTTAGTTTTTGCCCTTCTGATGTAGCTATTTGAGCTCACCAAGATGCATCTCAGGGGTCAGCACTCTTAGAAAACTTTCTTTCATCCCTCCGTCCGAGTTAGATGTGCCTCCTGTGCTTTTGTCATTTCAATGCTTACGTGGCCATTCCACTTAACAAACTTGGTTATTGCCACTTTCATTGTCCTTCTTTCTATTAAACTACGAGCACCTTGAGGGCAGGGACTGTGTGCAGAGATGCTAATATTGCTCACTTCCCATTGCTCCTGAGATGAACACGCCTCCCACACCCCCTCTCACGAAAGCAGGGGAGTCTTTACCATGTGACTGTGTTCTCTCACCGGCTCCTCTAGTTGGGCTACAGCTGATTAGACCAGGTAGTGAGCGGCTTGCGCAAAATCTTTTAGGTGAGCCAGTTTGAGTGGATCTCTTCTTTGCAATCATTTGAGGCTTGAACAGACTGTCTTTTGCAACCTGTTTCTCCAGCACCTGGCAGAGTGCCTGGTGGAAGGAAAGGGCTCAATAAACATTTAAATGTGTAACTTCCTGTCATTGTACAAATTAAGAAAATTAAAAGCAGATTATCATTCAGAAACGTTTCTATGGCAAGATGGGGTTTTCAGTACCTCCATCCCCTTCATTCCTCCTTGTTGTCCCTTCTGGAGGGGAGGGCTCCCCTCCAGAGCTTCTCTCCAACATTAGGCTGAGAGACAATCAAGAGAAATAACAGAAGTTTGTGGGTGTTGTACGTGCACTCCCTGCAGGACACAAGGACTGACCGTTGCCATCCAGGACAGAGTCTTGGCCTGTGGAGCAGGGACCCTGGGAGTTGGGCAAAGGGGTAAGGAAGGGGATAAGAAGCAGACCTAAAAAGAGGGGGCTTCTGGATGCTCACCTAGGTTGGACTCTGTGTTGTCCCAAGGATAGCCTGACAAGAAGAGTTAAGATGGGTTTGGCAGCAGTGTGGTCCTGTATTGCTTAGCAATGGGGATACACTCTGAGAAGTGCGACATTAGGTGATTTCGTTGTTGCTCAAAGTGTACAGAGTGCACTCACGCAGACCCAGACGGTGCAGGCTACAGCACGCCCAGGCCACGTGTCCAGCTACTGCTCTTCGGCTACTCATGGGCTGGTCCTACAGTAAGAGATTGCTGTGGACACTCCGTAGGAGGTGCATGGGTGATCTGAATGTAGGTAAGTGAAGGCAGAGCTCTTTATTTCTGTAAGCACATTAACGGGATTCAAGGGCTCAAATATTTTGTATTCTACACAAGTGATCTATGATCTCTATTTCCACTTTCCTTAGCATTAACCTTTGAGAATTCTAGTGTTATGACTACTTGTGTTACAACAGTGTAGTGTTTAAGATTTCTTGGTCCTAATTTCCCTATTTAGTGTGGGATCTACGCAGTCCTGAGTCTTCCCTCCACCCCCACAAAACTGGGAAGATTAGAACAGAACCAGTGGTTATAAAGATTCAGGGGGTTCAGTCTGGTAAAGCCCAGAGAACCTGCCCTACAGTGAGTGCTCAGGGGATGTTGGCCATTGCTTTCCACATGAGCAGCCACTACTGTTTTGAATGAATGGACTTAGAGTCTTAGTGTTTGATCATTTGCATTTCCTATGTTGATTATTTGTAAAACCAGAGCCACCTGTGCTATTGTTGGCCCAGCAATAAAGATGGTGTTTAAATTTTTTCTAAACAACTGAGTTATTTGTGTTTTATATGAATAGGTTAGTGAGCAGCCATGGTCCACTGTCCCCTTCACCTGTATATGTTCTGCTGTTGTATATTATTTTCCTTGTGTGCTTAATATTATGCTGAAAACCCATGAAGAGCTGGAATATGAACCCCATGAGGGCAGGAACTGAAGCGGGCTAGTCCACCACTGCATCTCCTATAGCAAGGATGGGGCCTTGCATAGAATAGACTCAATAATACTCATTACATGACCTCATATAAATGAAAGAAGGGCAAGAATTTTGTCAAAACTACTCCCATTTGGGGATAGGGCATGGGGTTCCACAGGGAGAGAAAGGCGAGTCACTCTGTCATGGAAATGGACCTGAGTCAGTCAGGTGCAGAAGGATAAGGTCTGTCCCTCAGACCCAGCATGTGCTCTCAGTGACTGTGGCCCTGGTGGACGACAGAGCCAGCACACACTTTTCTACTTGAGAACACGAGATGGGAAATAAGAAAACACCCATCGTGTGGATGTAGGTGGAGCGGAGAGGCAAGTAGGTCAGGCAAGGAGCCAGGGCGTTTTTACCAGCTCTTTGGGGCCACAAGTCAAGCAGTTATTTGAAGGGTGTAAGGCTTATATTTTGGAGACTTGTCTGTTTTAAAGCTGTTTGTGTTTTTGTTTTCTTATTTTTTTTAATCCTTAGCTGAGGACATGCTTTCACTGATCTGAGAGAGAGAGAGAGAGAGACAGTGATGTGAGAGAGAAACACTGATCAGTTGCCTCCCCTACATGCCTGACTGGGATCAAACCCGCAACCTAGGCCTGTGCCCTGACCGATATTAAACCTGCAAAGTTTGGTGTACGGGCTGATGCTCCAACCAGCTGAGCCACTTGGCCAGGGCTAAAGCTGTTGGTATTTTTCTGATATCATTTCCTTGTTGCTCATCTGTAGGCTAACTCAGCTAGTACTAAGGAAATACAAGCAAGTGGGGTGGGGGAGGGCTGACCTTTGGGGGAGTCCGAGTGGGCGGGAGCTGTGAGAGAGTGTGAAGGGGAGCTCCCTTCCCAGAGGAGGCACTCTTTCCAGAGCTAGTCTCTGATGAATCCTCAGGTGGTGCTGTGTTTTAACAACGCAGACCCTCCTCGGACAGTTCTGTCTGATCGGAAAATACCCACAGGAAGAACTTTACTTCGGGTCACGAGAAAGTATCACCAAAATCATCCCTCCTTTGTTACAACCCGAAAATTGTCCAACATACTTGAAACATCATTTCAGACATTGGCCCACAGGTAGCACAAGACTGATCCCTG
>VMDR010037291.1:0-10270 GCA_007922815.1 Macrotus californicus | reverse complement strand
GTAAAGGACAAAAATTAAGTATAAAATGAATATTTATTATGAGAAAGTAAATCACAGGAAATCACAAAGTTTTCAAAGCTGACAACACAAAATCTGGAAAAAAACAGCATTAAGTTTTTATTAATTAAACACCTTTTATTAAGTAAACATCTTTATGAGGCCTTTTGCCTATATTTTTTACCACATTCTCTTTGATGTCTTTTTCATATGAAAACTATGTTGTAGTATCATTTTCCAGAGGGAAAAGAGAAAAAAAATACATTCTCTGCTAGCATGATTGGACAAAATCTACTTGGTATAACTGACACTTTGGAAAACTCCTTAGTTTTATGCCTTGTTTTTTGTAATACAAAGTAAACTTTTAAGCTGTCGCACTTGGGAGAATCTCTCTTAAGCTTCTCTTTTACATGGACATTTACAAACATGCTTGCTGCTTGTCAGACACATAAATGTGCCCTCATTGTCAAGTCCATTGCTGACAGGAGGGAGGGATCTATAAAGCATGATGATGACTCTCCACCCCACTTTGCCCCACACCAGCACATTTCTGTTTATCTTAATAAAGACCATTACGTCATTCAGAGTAAAACCACATTCAGTTCAGGCTAATGTTTTTCCAAGCTCCCTAAAACACATTGCAGGGGACCGAACTCATCACAAACAAATATATTTCTAAAAAGATTGATAGTGGCACCTGCTTCCCTTTCCAGCCTTCACATTTCTCTTGAATGACCTACTGAATACATTCTCATGTCTATTTTTTAAATTAATAAAATATCCACATCCGTAATAAAACCGCCAAGAAGTTAAATACATTGTAAGCTGAAAATTTTTAACCTTAAAAATTAAAACCATAATGCATTTTTATGGAAACACAGAATAAAACTTTGAATAAAACGGCAAGTTATCTTCGAGTCTGAACAAGAAGAAGTTGAAAGTAAGGAAGAAGTTCACAAATTTCTAACATTAAAATTAATGCAGTTAACAACTCATATTTTAAGAACGTGACTCATTTCGTCTCCTCTGAGGCAATCAAAACCAATCTGAAAACAAGTACAATTTATTAAATACGACTACAATGATAAAAGTCACTACAGTACTGACACTGTTTTGTGAATGACTGGACCAGCTCCTATTAACTTGTAATACTTTGAGAAAGATGTCATTTGTTCGTGCACCAAGTAATTTCACATGAAGATCTCTTTTTGCCTGCTCATTCAGGTCAAACCAGACAGCTATGCACTCTCATCCAAAACTCAGAGATCTTTAACCTCTTGTGGGTAGAAGTCACGGCTGATAAATATTTATAGAACTCTGTAGCAAGGCTTCTGTTCGTTAGAAAAGTCTCCAAGAATGACCTGACCTCCGAATTTTCTGGAACCATGTTTCCGTTGTGATCTAGAGGTCAGAGGGCCTTGCCTCATTTCAATATAAAGCTCCAGGGAGAGCCTTTGAAAATCAAATCCATTTTTTATGCTTGACATTCACCTCACATTGAAGCCATAATTTGGGGTATTTTTTATTGTTTTTTATTCTGATGAGACACATTTTTAAATATGAGATATGAACATTAAAATGATTAAGATGGACAATATTAATTATGTCAAAAAAAAGTTGCTTATCTTTGAATTTCTGTTTTGTAATCTCTTCCCTATGGGTCCCTCCTGGTATCCCCTTTCTCACCTGCATGCATCTGTACACACTTTTCCCTCTTCCCACTTAGTTGTAAAGGGAAAAATCACCTTGTGCTTGTTTAAAGCTAACTTAAAAACTGTCAGTGCATGTCAGGCCCTCCTGACCTTGTCTGGACCTCGCTCTGTAATTCAGCCCTTCTCTGCCTAATTTTCCACTCCACCTCTACTAGTTTCTTTTTCTTCATCACTGTGTTCAGGTGCCTCCCACTGTCAAGCGCCTGCCCTTTGTCCTTTGTCTATCTACTTTTCTCCCCCTCCCCCTCTCATTCCCTCCAGGACTAAGTATCTAGAACATGGCATCTCGTCATTCGTCCTTCATCCTCAGCACACTCTGATGAGGCTTCAGCCTCTCCCTGTCCACTCTAGCAGCTCTCACAAGCATCGCAAAAGCCCTCCGCGTTGTCAGACCCAGTGACACCTCTGAGGCTTTATCTCATTCCAGCTTTCAATGGCATGTCCTGACTTCTTTGTCTGGAAGTTCTCCCTTGATTCCAAACACCGCTCTTTCCCAATCCTCCCTCTGATTCTCTGACCACTCCGTCATAGACTCCTTAGCAGCCCCTCTAACAGTGGGATGCCCACATATCTGTCTGCAGCCCTCACCTCTTCTCATTTGTTATCTTCACTCTCAGCCACCACATTCGTCTTTATGATGTCAACTCTCACCAATACAGTGATGGCTTTTATGGCTGCCTGCAGCCTTGTCCTCTCCTGTATATCTAGCTAGACTTGCTGTTTGATAACAGATGTCATACCTGTAGCTATCATGTGAAGCCCTCCTTTCCCACTAACAGTAATCTCCATCAGAACAAGGACTGCCTTGTTCACTGTTAAATCCCCAGTAGCTGACCCAGGGTGGGCCTCTGAAAGGGACTCAGTGGAATGAACTGATGTCCCAGAGACACCTCCAACTCAATATGTCAAACATCAAATCCCTGATCTGGAGACAATACTCACTACTAAAATTGGTCCTACTTCTGCATTGCCTATCTTGACTGAGTTTAACCCCATTTTCTTTATCCCAAAACTTGAGAGCGAATTTCTGACTTCTCTTTTCCATACCTCCCATAAGGACGACTTCATCAAGTTCAGCAGCTCCAACTTCTTAAATATATCTTTCATATGAAGCTGCTCTTTCTTTTATGACCATAGAATCTTAACTATTCTGTTCACTTAACTGCATATTTCCATCCAGGCTGTTTTCTTCCATGTCTCCCAACTACCCCAGGCCTCTTTATAAAAACTAGGCCACATCACTTTCCTGCTAAAAGTTCTTCTGTGCTTCCCCAACAGGTTAACAATATGTACACACATGTTGGTGTATGTGCATTGTGCATATGTGTGTATGTGTATGTTAGTGTGCAGGTATATGTGCCTGGCAGCCTTCCTTACCCGGTCTCTCCCTTCTCGCCCAGCCTCATTCCTACGGCTCTCTCTACTTCTTCCAGCTTCGCTCCAGCACCACCAGATGATTTGCCACTCCCAAACCAATGTTAGTGTACTAGCATGTCAGTGCCCTGGAAGGGCTCTACCCAAGAGGTTTTGTTGATGCTCCCAGTTCAGCACAGATGTCCCACTTCTCCCAAGTTTTCCATGATTCTCCTTTCTCCACAGTTGTACCTTCCTTCACCCTGTCCCATTTGTAAGTATTTACTGCTTCTGTTTCTTTGATGACCCTGGACTCTACTACACCATCAACTCCAACCCCTACACTTTTAGTGCTCTCCAGGGAGCAGCGGTCAGTTTTTTTTAATAGACTGTATAAGTTAGAGTAAAACAAATAGGTCCACAGCACAACTGAGCAGAAGGTACAGAGAGCTCCCATATACCCACTGCCCACCCCCCAAACACACAGAGAGAGCTCCTTCCCCTATCAACACCCCTCATTGTAATGGTGCATTTGTTACCATCGATGGACCTGCAGTGAATCGTCATGATCATCCGAAACCCATAATTTACATTAGGGTTCACTCTTGATGCTCTGTATTCTTTAGGTTTCAATAAATACATAATGACATGTATCCACCACTAGGGTATCATACAGAGTAGTTTCACTGCCGTAAAATTCTTCTGTGCTCTCCCTATTCGTCCCCCAACCCCAGTCCCTGGCAACCACTGACCACTTCACTATCTCCAGAGTTTTGCTTTTTGCAGAATGTCAAGTAGTTGGAATCATACAGCATATAACCTTTTCAGACTGGCTGCTTTCACTTGGTGACATGCATTTAAGGCTTTTCCACGGAGTGAGTGGTTTTTTAAGTTTGGTTTCCTGGGACCTAAGGTAGTTTTGGTCACAGGACAGCTACTACACAAGTTTTAGTTGCTTGTGTCTTAATTGTACAATTATTTAAAAAGGCATTAAGAGTATCAACCCGCATAATCTTAAAAATCCACTTTAATTTGTCTGTTTCAGGCTTTATGCATAAATTTTAAATATGATGAGTAGCATTTTCCACATACAATGCTGAGATTTACTAACACACATCTATACTTTTCTATGAATTACAAACAGTATGTGTCCATTAACAATTGTTTCCTTAAAACTGTCCCTTTGGTTGCATTTACTTCCATTCATTCTGATCATCTTCCCTGGCCATCTTTTCCAGGTGGAGGCAAAGATACTGTAAGGCTGAGCTGACATCTCCGTTCAGACTGAGGTTTTATCTGCAGCTGTTATCTTGCCATCCTTAATTGAATTTTCTGAATTCATTTTAATGGTAGCAAACCAAATGACCATTCCACTGCATTGATGTCATAATTAATAGTATTTTGACCTTTTATCCACAGGAATGCTTGGCAAATGCTACTTATCGACCCTGATGATTTGTATCACCATAGTTCACTGTCTGGTGCACCCATCTCGATTACTGGGAAGCACACTCCCTAACGGTGAACCCATCATTTCTCAGATGTAAGATTAACATTCCCTGGCCACACTCAGGAGACATCCATGAGAACCAGCAACATGTACCTTAACGAGCATCCCAGGTGATGCCGGTGCAGATGGTGTGGGGATCTGCTTTTGGAAACGGAAGTGCAGCGCTACATATAAAAATGCTTGCAAGCAGGTGGCTACCAGCTACAAAAAAAATCCTCTCCGTGAAAGTAATGAGATTGATCATCTGTTAAATTTAATGCTCTATCCTAAATGAAAATTACAGGAGCAAACCTAATTGATTTCTATGTGTTAATTAACAGGGGGGAAATAACCAAAATGTTTCTAGCACCGCAATCTGCATGATGACTTGTACTTAAAGAGAAAATGGCTCTTTTATTAGTATGGTTACAACCTTTGTGTGAGGAACATTTTCAAGAGTCTGAAACTTGAGCAAATTGCTTCCTATAAAAGTAGGCTGGAAATCTTGAAAATTCATTCAAATCGGTAAAGTTCTGATATGTCATTTCCCCCATGAGACTAGAAATATGCTTATGTTGCCAGAAAAGTCAGCAATTGCATTTAAAACTCTCCATCAGTACCTGAAATGTTCACAAGGCTGGGACTGTTTAACTGAAAGTCAAATAACAAAGCTATTTTTTTTACTTTCTTTGCCAACCCCATTCTCTTCCTGATCGCAAACTCAGGCCCATACAAGTGACCTCACTCTTACTATGTCATGCTCTTTTGCCAATAACTTCAGCTACTGGGAGAATCTTGCTATTCTTAATCTCTACTCTTATTGAAACTGATAGATAATAACAAAAGCATGTTCCGGATTAAAGGGGAAGTAATTGGTACTTTATTAGCTCAGAATGGGAGTAGGTAAAGCATATTGTGACTTTTTAAGGCCAGCCCATGATCATCAACGTTCTTAAGAATAAGGACCAAAGACAAGCAAACAGACTCAGGGCTTTCCAAAAGTAGGATTATGTTTAATTTTCTCTTGAATATAAAAATGCTATAGAATCTTCGAAAATGGATAATCTAGGAGAAGGCAAGAGATTTTAAGAAGCCCCATAACACAGTAATGCAGCAGACACTCACTTGAATGAACTTGAGAGATGCACAAAGATACTAGAGAAGGAAGACATTAAGCATTGATCTGCCAAGCAGGGAAATTTCACTTCAATGAAAGTTAAAGTTTTAAAATAGGCTTCTGACTAATAGGAAAGTCAGGAATATTTTTAGCAGATGGACTTCAGACACTTGTGTACTGGTTGGATACACTTCTATCTTTAAGAACACGCCAGTCAAATATTACAGGGTCAATGTCAAACCTTTCCCACAGGAAGGACCTTTCTCCTATCACCAGACCTTCTCTCTAAACTTCGGAATGTAAATTTCCCAAAGGAAGAAGAAAATACTTTAAGAAAAATGAGAATCAATGCATTATTTGTTCTTTAAATCATACTTATGAACAAAAGTGTTTTGGAGGGAGACATAAAAAAAGAAAGTATAGAGAGGTGAGACGTAGTTACAAGAACACTATACATTTTAGTAGGCCCTAAATGATTGCCAGTACCTCTCTTCCACGTCTGGGACTGAACTGGACTAGGCTTATTCCACAGCAGGGTTACAACTCTTATCAGGTTGGTCTCTACAAAAATATCTTGTCATCTCCGGTTTTCATACTTTCATAAGCAGCAAATACTTAAGGAACACCTAGCATTTGTAAGACACTGTGCCAGCCCTGTTCAGATGTCAGAAATATCAAGCATAACTCCCACCCTTCAGGAACTTAGATATTCTAGTAGAGAGGGAAGACAAAATGTGCAAAGTCTCAACAACATAAAAAGAAAGTTCTGGGGTGGCTAGCAGGAGCTAGACGTCATATTTGTTTAGGAGAAGATAAGAGAAAGTTCCTCTGAGGACTTCACACTAAAGTTAGTTGGACAGAACAGAAAAGATTCAGATCAACAAAGATGAGGAGGGTGATCTGGAAGGAGACACCTGCTCAAGGAAAGCAAAGTAGCAGGAAAAGGTGGTAAGAATAATGAGTAGATTTTCTGGAGGGAAAGGTATGCAACGGAGGGTGGGGGGAGGGGGGGAGGGAGGGAGGGGGGAGAGAGAGAGAGAGAACTGCTAAGTTAGGGAGCCATTAACTAGGAGCATGCCCTTCAAAACCAGGCTAGGGAGTTTGGGGAAGAGGAAAGATGTGGAAATACGAAAGGAGAAAACAATTCCTGAGCATTTGTGATGTGCCAGGTACTAAGCTAGAGCCTGTGCAAAAGCTTGCCTCACTAAACATCAATGCAAAAGGCAGATTACCCTTGAAAAATGCCAACAAGGTGTATCACATCCAGGAGCCTTGGGAGCTCTGTAAGGATGGCAGGGACACTGAACAAAAGGCCATTTCAGAAGTAAAGGAAGGTCTAAATCCAAGTATCAGCAGACGAATATGTAGGAATATTTTTCCATATGGTTTTGGCCATGATATTTCCTTACCAATATGTTCACTTTGAGAACTTTCTGAGTATGAATATTATCCAAATAGATAACAAGGGGATGATTTTTGAAGGGAAAGAGTTCTCCAGCGCAAAACTTTTTAAACCACCTTAATTCCTTGATCAATATTACTGAGAAGATAAACTATTCTAAATGTTCCACTTTTATTATTATTTTCTCTAAAATTACCTTAGTTGAGATTAATTCTTTTTCCCCAGAGAGTTACAAGCCAGTATTTCATTTATCAATCACTTTTTTGGCATTTTTTGGGGGGGGCGGGGTGATTTTTTTTGTTTTGTGTTTTCAATAACAAATTTCACCCTTTCCAAATCTGTTGATGTGACTTTGCTTTTGTAGGCAGTAATTCAACCAAGACCAACTTACCCAGATCATATTTTTAAAGATCAAAAGATTTTGTCAAGATTTGATTTGCATTCAATTTGTTAGAAATATCAAAGTTTACTACTTGCCCTTTTAGCAATGACATATTTTACTTTTCATTAATTACTCAACTGGGAATGTCCAGTATGATTTCTAAGAATAGACTGATGGTTTGTACTATCTCTCAGGTGATAAATTAGAAATTTTTGAGGAAAACAAAAATCCTCAGATATTCTAGCATTACCAAATTGTCAGAATCTTTGAAAGGCTCAGAAATTTTATTTCAGAAATGTGCACGGGTCATTTTCCCCTCAAATGTAATGTTGTTGGTCTGATGCTTGGGATCACTCACAGATTAGGCAAAAACAGTGGCATCTAAATGTTAGATTTAAAACAGAAGGATCAAAATGCTCCATTCCAAAGTGAAAAACACTGAAAAGGCAGTACTAGGAGGATTTGCAGCTGTTGGGAAGGAGAAAAATGAATAAACAATGAATTCCTGGTTTTGTGACTTGGAGACATGTAGACTACTAATGGCATTAAAAATCAGGAATTCTTTATGATAAAATCTTGCATAGCTTCAGTGATAAAATCATGGGCTTCATTTCAACACATTATATTCTTCATGTCAGAAGATCACCGTAGAGGTACAAAACCAGAATTTAGGGGAGCACCCAAGGCTGGAAATGACATGGGCATTCCAAATCCAGAGTTGACAGCTAGAGAATTGCTAGTGAATGAAACAGTTAAGAAAGAGGGTATAGCAGGAGAGTGTAGAAAGGAATGAGTGCAGTCAGAGAGGAATACAAGCCAGAGAAGGAAGCATGGTCAGAAAAAAATGGCAGAAGAGCTGGGGGAGTATGTCATGATGGAACAGAAGAGGGAACAAAATGTCAAAAAGAGGAATAAGCAACAGTAAGAAAGGTGGAATTCATCCCTTTATACATTCAACAGCAGTGAATTGCAGCTATAACCTGGGAGTTTTGATAGGTGCTAGAAAGAGACAGTTTCTGCCCTCAAGGAATTCAGGGAACAGATAATTAAATACAGGGAGATGAATATCATTATACAGGAACATGCAGAGAAGTTAAGGAGCATCGAATAATTTCTTTACATATCTGTGGACTGTAAAATGCTATATAAGTAAGATATTATTATCATTTATTATTATTATTATTATTATTAAAAGCTGAGACAAGCTTTCTGAAATTTCATGTCCAGGAGTCCATTACTGGCATTGAAATAATAACATTTCAGTTGAACGGTGTCTTCTTCCATGCTTTCAGTAACCCACAGAAAATCTATAATTTTATAAGTACAAATTAAATTTTGAATGGAAGCCAGTGCTTCCTGAATTGCACCACACCAAGAGAACAAAAGAATGACTGATTCTCTCAAAACTCAGCTAATATTGATGATATTCATCCTAAAGATTAAGAACCATGGTACACAGTCATGAGATCCACTAAATGCTTGATTCCAGAACCACTGCTTTTCACATAGCATCCACATTTAAGAGTTCTGCCTCCGGTGACATTGTTCTAGCCTTTAAATTCTTTCTCAAGGAAATGCTACAGAACACTATGGTTACTAATTGAAAGAAACAGTAAGAGCTCTATGAACCATTTCTCAAAGAAAGCTATCTAATAAGTACATTTATAAAAATAGACTTTAGGTGTTCACATAAAATATGTACTCTGCATTTTGTGAAATGAATTTTATATTAATATGTTGGCATATTATTCCACATAATAAATAGCGAGTTCAATTTTTGAGCCTTGACTGATGGGAGACATGCAAGATTCAGAATGGGGCATTTGTTCTGGACAGTTAGGAAGAGGTGGGAGAGTAACAAAAGTGGTGGGTGGAATGCTAGCAAAATCCACAATTTAATGAGAAGGATCATAGCTAAAAAAAGGACTTAGTGAAGGTTGGTAGCCCACTACATAACAAAATCCACATGAACAGTTCTGAGAAATCAGGAGACACCCAAGCAGAGGTGGTCCTAGAACCAAGGAGAGTTCCGAGAGAGCCATTATTTTTTACCTGCAGATTGGAGAATGTGATCTGGGCTCCTAGAAGCTCTCTTATCTACCATTGTCCTAAATGAGAATGTCTCAGCCAAAAATAAACCACTTGCTATTTAAACTCAAGCTTCCAGATCATTCCACTTCTTCTAGAAAGATCTTTCAAATAGACCAAGCCCATTTATTTGACAATGGAGAGACACATTAGAGATGAAGATTAGTGATGAGCCCAACCCTTGAGCTTTAGGAAGGACAGAGAAGATCCTATTAACATAAAAATCATACATTTGAAGTATCCTGTGGTAATGTGTGAGGATGGGTTTGATTTGAATGTCAGACTGGCATCACATGGAAACATTCTGACTGCAAACAGAGGTGTGGGATTAGAACCAAGTCAAAGCTATTTAATCCTTTTGGTTAATCCTGCATTGAGATGGATGTATGCCAGGGTTCCAAGACCTCGACAATGTTGACAAGTTGGGATCAGGAAACTGTTGTGAGGGGCTATCCTGGGCATTGTAGGAAATTTATCAACTTTCTCAACCTCTACCACGAGATACTTTAACAAAAACTTCCCACTTCCAGTTATGACCATCAAAACTGGCTTCAGATATTGCCAAATGTCCCCTGGGAGCAAAATTGCCACCAGTGGGGAACCATCAATGTGTGTGAGCTTTAAAGGAAAGGAAGAAGAAACAAGGAAGAGGAAGGAAGTGCAGGGGAAAGCATTTAAGGAGAAGGGGGGTCGGCTAACCAAGATGAAGCTCGGGTTACTGAGAAAATAC
>VMDR010037290.1:0-10209 GCA_007922815.1 Macrotus californicus | reverse complement strand
GGCACACTTGTTATGTAGTAAGGGGCGGAGCCTTAGGTGTTCACCAGGGCGGGGCAACCCACACTGCTACGTTGTGTCGCTGTAGGTGGGGGAGGGGTCCAAGAGGGAACAATGGCGCTTGCTCTGCTCTCTGCAGGTTTTCAGTGACTTCCCTCGTGACCCACTCCAATTGGGCCCTCTGGTGCTGATTCTGGTGCTGATTCTGGTGCTGCTTCCCGGGTGGGAGGGCTTATGTACGCTCCAGGACCCTGTGGGTCTCTCCAACGAGTTCTCCTGTGAGTCTGGGAGTGCCACTGCCTCCGCGCCCACAGGAGCTTTCAATCAGAGGCTCTGAGGCTTCGTTTCCCCGAGCTGGAACTCTGGGTTGCAGGGTCTGTCTCGCTCTCCAGTTGTTCCTCCCGGTTTATCCGCACAAGGGAGTGGGACTCCCGGTCCGCAGCCGCCAACTCTCCTGCTTTCTGCGTAGGGCCAGCTTTTTTTTCATTAACTCTTTTATTGCTTTTAGTTCTCAACGATCTCTACTCATGTGTTTGTTAATTCCTTCCTTCTTTGGGGGCTTTGTTCTGTTCTTTTTAACCTAACTTTTGAGTTGAATGCTTAGCTCATTTTAGTTTTCTCTTGACAAGTGTATTTAAAGATGATATTTTTCCTCTAAGTTCTGCTTTAAACATATTTAAGACATTTTGATACGTAATGTTTTAATTTCTAGTCTTTATAATTTTTGTTTTAACTCAAATGTTATTTATGGAAATTTTGAAGTTCTTTGCAATGATTTTAAACATACGGAACATTTATAAGAATAGTACAAAGAATTCCTATGACACTTTGTCTAGATTCAACAACTTTTAACATTTTGCTGTGTTTGTTTTCTTTTTCTCTGTTTCTGTCTTTCTAATGTTTTTTCCTGATCATTTTGGAATAAGCTGCAGGCATCCTGCCCCTTCACTGCTAAATATTTTGGTGCACTTTTAAAGAACAAGGACATTCTTTTATAGAAACACAGGAATGATAATATTCAGGAAATTTAACTTTGATATAATACTGGTATCTAATCTACAGCCCATATGCAAATTTGACTTGTTTCCTCAGTGAAGATCCTTGTGGCCCCCTAACTCCCCATTGCCTCCTGCCTTGCAATCCAGAATCATGCATTTCAGTAAATTGTCTTGTTTCTTTAGTCGTTTTTAATCTGGACGAGTTCTTTAGTTTCTTCTGGATTAAGGCTTGATTCATAAGTTTGAGCTTAAATAGTTTTTCTGTTCTTCAAGATCTCTGCTTAATTTTGTCTCTGTCTACCAGTTTTTGAGAGAGGTTTGTTAAGATCACCAACTGCAATTTTTAAAAAAGTCTTCTACCTGTAGTTCTTTTAGCCATTGCTTTATAAATTGTGAGGTTCTATTGTTGATATTATATATGTTTATGATTACTATATGTTCTTGCTCTACTGTTTCTTTTCAGTTACAAAAAAATACTTTCTTTTGTCCTTTATGCACCTTTATTTAAACCTTAAATTCTATTTTGTTGCATATTATTGAGATTGCCTCCCAGTGTTCTTTTGGGTCATATTTGCCACCTGGTAAATCTTTTTCCTCCATTTAATTTCAACTTTTATGTTTCTTCTTGTTTTAAGTGTGTTTATTGTAGATATCACATTGTTTGTTCTTTTTATTTCCTCCATTATGATAGCCTCTGTATTTTAATTGGTAACTGCTGACACATTAAGACTTATTTTTGCAGCTCAGTTCACATTTTGTAATTATAGTATATTGCTTCTTCCTTTTTCTTGCTTTCCTTTTAATAGACTAATTTTTTTTTATGCTGGATTAAAAGTTATTCAACCCTGAGTGGTGTGACTTGGTTGGTTGGAGTGTCATCCAACAGACCGAAAGATCTCAGGTTCAATTCCTGGTCAGGGCACATACCTAAGAGCGAGTTCAACCCCCAAGTGGGGTGCGTGTGGGAGGGCAGCAGATCCATGTTTTACTCTCTCTTTGTGTCTCTTAAAACAATGAAAAATAAATGTCCTCAGGTGAGGATAAAAAAAAAGGTGTTTTTAAGTTATATATACTAATTACGTTGTTATGGTGATTGCTTTTAATTTGACGTATGCTTATGTTTGCTTACCTTTATTAATTTTGTAAATATCTTAACTATATATATATTGTCCCTAAATTCTTTAGCACACTCATATGCCCTTTTGATTTAAAAATGTTATTTATTTTAAAATTTTCTCCCAGGTTTATTGATGTATACATGACAAATAAAAGTGTATGTATTTAAGTTGTACAATATGACTTTTTAAAGTTTAATCTTTATTGTATTTTTTCCATTATTATTTAGACCCCTTAGGCCCCTCTCCCCTCAGCAATCACCACGCTCTTCTCCATGAGTCCTTCTTCCTTTTTGCTCAATCCCTCCACCCCTCACTTTACCACCACCAGCTGTCATCCTGCTCTCCATCTGTGAGTCTGTCCCTATTTTCCCTGTCAGTTCAGTTTGTTCATTAGATTCCACATCTGAGTGAAATCAGATGGTATTTGTCTTTCTCTGACCAGCTTATTTCACTTAGCACAATGTTCTCCAGGTTTATCCATGCTGTCACAAAAGGTGAAATTTTCTTCTTTTTTACAGCCAAGTAGAATTCCATTGTGTCAATGTCCCATGGTTGTTTTATCCGCTAATCTACTGATGGGCACTTGGGTTGCTTCCGTATATTGGCGATTGTAAACAACTCTGCAATGAACATAGGGGTGCTTATGATTTTTGAATTAGTGTTTAGAGTTCCTTCAGATGTATTCTCAGAAGTGGGATCGCTGGGTCAAAAGGGAGTTCTATTTTTAATTTTTTGAGGTAGCTCCATACTGCTTTCCACAGTGGCTGCACCAATGTGCATTCCCACCAGCAGTGCAAAAGGGTTCCCCTTTCTGCACATCCTCACCAGCACTTGTTGTTTGTTGTTTTATTAACGATAGCCATTCTGACAATAATTATGACTTTTTAAAAGGTGTACAATGTGATGAGTTACTGTATATACATAATTAAATGATTACCACAATCAAGTTAATTACCCATCCCCTGCCCTTTTGATTTATTTTTCCATCTCTCACCCAAATGTCAATACCCCTACCAACCCAATATTGTTTAGATTTTAAAATCTGGAGTTACATACACCTTTTCTTTCATATGATTCTGAATTTGTTGATGAAGCACCCTTATTCCTATATTCCTTGCTGTAACTTCCTTGATTTGACTCCCTTTGTGTTTGAGTACTTCCTCCAGGAATGTTTTCAATGTAGGCCTCTGTGTTCTGAGGCTTTGTATGCATAGGAATGTCTTTATTACGCCATCTCACTTGAACAGCAGCTGAGACATATGTACATCTCTAGGCTCAAGCTTATTTTCCTCACCACTGTAAACCATTATTTCATTTTATTCTTGAACCCATCAGTGGTGCTGTTGAAAGCCTGATGTCAGTGTGACTGTAACTCTGTTGTAGGCAATCTGTTTTCTTTTTCCATGAGCTTTTTGAATATTTCTTTGTCTCATTGTAATGAACCTCAGTGTGGAGTTTTTCTTTTTACTTCTCTCTGGTACTGTCTCAGCCCTTTGTTCTGAGGTCTTTCATCTTTCTGTAATACAGGTAAATTCATTACTCATGGTCTTCTCAAATATTCTTCTCTTTTTCTCTCTCATTGAGAGACCTCGTCATCCAGATGTCAACCAAACACTTCTATTTCTGTCCTCCATTTTGCTGAAGTCTTTTCTTTTCAGTGGGTCACTTTCATTTCACCTTCCACCTCAATAATTACCCTTCAGCTCCATCCATCCTGCTACTTCCGTCTGTAGTGGTTGTCATTTACAGTGTTCTAGTTTTAGTATCTAATATTTTATTTTTATAAATTACTGCTTTTGGTCCTGGCTGGGGTAGCTCAGTGGATTGAGCGCTGGCCTGTGAACCAAAGGGTCACCGCTTCAATTCCCAGTTAGGGCACATGCCTGGGTGGCGGGCCAGGTCCCCAGTGGCAGGATGTGCAGAGGCAACCACACACTGATGTTTCTCTCACTCTCTTTCTCCCTCCCTTTCTCTAAAAATTAAAAAAAATATATTGGTTTTGTTTTACGTTGTTGATATCTTCTGTTATCTTTTTAAGTATGTTTGCCTTCTATTTTCAGGTCTTGGCTCACTTTTGTCACAGTCCTGCATTAGTATATGTGTTCAGTTTGTTACCCGTGTTTTGTAAAGGTTTTGCTCAGTTGCTGTCTAATTCTGTGGGTCTGTGTGCTCATGCTCCATGGGGCAACAGCTAGGTGCCAGAGTAATGTGTAATGGGAAAGAGATGAGGGGTGGGCCCTGCGGTGTGTGCCCTTCCAGGTCCAGACCTGGGAGAGCACTCACAGGCCCGTGGCTCTCCTTATTTGCAGCTGATCCATCAGCCAGCTCTCAGCAAAAGCACAGCTCAGAGTAGGTAGGCTCTCTGCGCTGCAGTCCGCAGCTCTGAGAGTTGGGGCAGTGGTGCCTAGTAGGCAGAAATGAACACCCAAAGCTCCTACCTAGCTTCCTAAGTGCTGCTCCGTTCCTGTTTCTGTGTAAAGGGGAGGCAGTGATGGTCCAGAGGCAATCGTGAAGGAACGAGGGTGTTAGAGTAGAAAATTGTAATGGCAGGAAATTGTAACCTGCCTACCTTTCTTTTGACATTTTTTCCTGTTAAGTGCTGACTCTGACTAATATATAGCTTGTAAATAAACAGCATGTTTATATAAGAATCCTAGGAACTAACTTCAGAAGATACAGACCCCGACCTTCAAGTATCCCAGTTCCTGGAGATTTGCTGATCTTCAACCACGGAGCCAGGATGACATGAAATCAGATGAATAAACCGGGATGATGCACACTGGACATCACTTGCCTTGTGGGAATGGACTGCACTTGTCTGCACGGAGAGAATTTTTCAACCCCCTCCCTTGATCTCTTTGTTTTATTCCCCTCTCCCTCATAAAAACCTCTGCCTCCACTGAGAGGGGGAAATGGTCTTAGACGTGAGTCCCCATCTTCTAGATGGTCAGCATCTGTACAAAACCACTTTCCTTTACATCAGCACCTGCCTCTGCAGTATCAGCTTTTGAAGCGGCAGGCAGCTGGGCCTGCATTCGGTTACAAGGGTGGAGTTTAGAAAGGTCTCCCTGCAGCCAGGCTCCCGCTGTAGCTTCCGTCCCAGGACGCAGACCTCCCCACTCCCTGTGCACACGCACATTCAAGATGCAATTCTGTCTTCCTGGTAAGTTCTGAACATTTTGCATTGTTTTTATTGTTGCTAGTTCCCCAAATCCTTGTTTCCCTTTCCTTCTGTAGCCTTATCCAAATTAATTTTGGGTGAGGAAGCCGGGGGCCCAAACCTACCTATGTGCCATCTCGATGGGAACTGGAAGCTTTATTTCTGGTTCTCAAAGGACAGAGCGACAGGTGACACCCAACAGCTCATAGTTGGAAGCTTCTGATCCCTGGAATCTTACACAGGTGGCTTCAAACTAATGTGTTCTTGTACCTGTTCCAAAGGTCTCTGTTCCTGGTGCCAAATGGGGTGGTAAGTGGGAATTCTGATCCATCTGTGCTCCAGGGACAGGACAGAGAGGAGACTTGGAGATTCATGAGGTAGTGGTAAGTGTGACAATAAGTAAGAGGGAGATACACTTGTGTTGAATACTTATAGTATACACCACTGAGCCAGTGCTGGGGCCGCCTGGAGGGTGTTTTACTTCACACAGTTCAGAAGAAATACTTTCAGCTGGTTCTTTCCAGGAAGATATTGACCAGTTTGGGGGGAGGCTGTGCGACGGGGCTCCCTAACACTGCTAGGTCAGGGGTGTCAAACTCATTTTCACCGGGGGCCACATCAGCCTCGTGACTGCCGTCAAAGGGCTGAATGTAATGTTAGGACTTTATAAATGTAACTGCTCTTTAACAGTTAAGCAAGAGCTCAGCGCTGCCACCGGGTAGAAATAAGGTGCCAGGCTGAATAAAACAAGGTGGGGGGCTGGATTCGGCCCATGGGCCTTGTGTTTGCCACCTGTGTGCTAGGTGGTATTAGCCTGTGGTCTTTAAGATATATTTGGCTGTGTCTTTTTCTTGTCTAATTTAGAAGCATCCATACGCCTTATGAATTCTTTCAGGTTAGCATGGGTAGGTGTCCAGGCCCCTGCAACCATCCCAGCTGGTCCTATTTCCTCCTGTCTCCTCATTGGCCTCCACTTCCACCCCTCTGCTCAGTTGATCTTGACTGAAATGGCAGTGTTTGGCCCTAGCTAAACACTAGCTAATTCAGACTTGTCGAATTGTTTGTGCTCTTTATGTCTGAAGGTTTAAAAAGGCAGAGGGTTTTTCTCTTTACAGGCACCCATCCAATTTTTCCTCCCGCAGTGCTCAGTAGCTGCTATCACTGAAGTGCCATTGCCAGGCTGTGCCCTAACTGGAGTGAGCCCTTCAGTGTGACAAACCAGGTTTGTTGGTGGGCCCAAGGGTCAACAGGTGTTTTTTTTTTTTTTTTTCAAATTATAAGAGAAAGTTTATTTAGAAATTTCAGAGGCAGAAGTGAGCCTGCTGGGCTGCATAGGGTTAGGAAACAAGTTACAGGGGTGGAAAGGCCTTGGAGCTTAGGAGAGAGAAAGGCAAAGGTAATGCACCTGGCAGGGAGGAAGAGTGGAAAGGGAAAGGTGCAGGTGTGCCAGAGGGGGTGAGGGTGGTGGTGGGGGGGGAGGGACTCAACAGCAGTTTAAAACCGGTTTTTTTCCCCATGGGAAGATGAGCTCAACTTTACCCTATCTTTACTGTTTCTTTGAAATATGCCAGGTTTAGATAAATGTGGAATGTCAGCTGTATTATAAAGCAACATTTTAGATCATAGAAACGATCTGTTTGGTGAACTGTATTTGCACGGGTAAGACAGTAGGCATCAGAGTTTGTAGTCCTGTACAACAAGAAATGTTTAAAAACCTGTTGGGAAACACAGACCTTGGGTTCTGTGTACGGTGTTTCTTGAACCTGAATGTGGCCATGGCTTTGAATTCACATTCCCAGGCTGTTACAAGATGTGTCCCCTGTCATATGTGAGGTTTCCCTGTTGTAGGACAGTTCCCATCTATCCCTGTGATCTTGTCTGTTACAACCGACCATGAGATAAGAGGGTTGAGAAGCAACATCTGCGCGATTGTAAAGACTGTGAAGCTGTGTTTAATGCTGTCAGGCCCCTGAGATGTGTATCATATCCTATATCCTTCCACAAAGCTAAGTGAACTAGAGTCCAGGTTCTAGTTTATTACTCATTGTCTTTTGAGTGTGTATCTTAATCTGAACCCAAGACCCCAGCTAAGTTGTACAGAGTGGGCATTGCAGGTTTTTTTTTTCTTCAAAATAACTCTTTGTTGCTGAAATTTTATTGCAAATAAACAGGAAGTAACTAGAGACCATCTAGTATTCTTTGACCAAAGCCTTAAAATTCTGTCACATATCCAAATTTCTCTGTACAAAATGGGAACAAAAGTAAAATCAGAGTTAATAAAACATCACTTTTGTGTAATGCTTTGAATTTTCCAAAGTGCTTTCATGAACATCATTTTACTTGACCTTATTTTCCCCTCTTATCTTCTCTCTTAATTTTTTTAAAGATATTTATTTATTTATTTATTTTTAGAGAGGGTAAGGGAGGGAGAAAGAGAGGGGAAGAAACATCAATGTGCAGTTGCCTCTAATGCGCCCCTAACTGGGGACCTGTCCTTCAACCCAGGCAAGTGCCCTGACTGGGAATCGAGCTGGTGACCCTTTGGTTCACAGGCCAGCACTCAATCCACTGAGCCACACCAGCCAGGGCCTCTCTTCTAATTTATCAAGACTTTTATTATGCCTATAAAAAGATGCCCTCAAAATCCATTTCTCTAATTTTGAACCCACTACTGTACTCAGTACTCATGTATGCCATTATTTAGAAGGAAAGGAGATAAAATTGATGAAATGATTCAAAGCAACAGACCTGATAGGACTTTAAAAGTGATTGGATCTAATTTCAGGTTGGACAGTTAAATGAACAGTGGTTTAATCCACAGACAGAAAACATAGGGGGAGGGCGTTTTGGGGAGGGATTTAGGGCATGTTTTTATTAAAGGTCTTTGGAGAGGCCAGTTTACACTATTTTCACACTGCGGCATCTCGCCTTGCTCCAGGATCTCTTGTGTTCACATCTGTCAGGAAAGACAGGAGAGCCAGACGATGGTCCGCCTAATGGATAAAGAAAGAGCAGCTGGGCTCGATGGGGTGGGTCAGGAGGCAAGGAAGTTAAGAATTCAGGACCGAGTAACAGTTTATCAGATAAATATGAAATGCCAGCTGGCATATGAAGGAGCAGCAAGAGGCCTGGGGCGTCAGGGTCACGGTCCGTACCCAGTCCTGATGGACTGGAACCGTCGCATAGTTGGAAATATGATCACTTCCAGAGGAAGAACATGGACCGCTGTTTCACACTTCCAGTCACACTTGGCAATAAGGGGCAGCTGGAGTTATGCTCTGGTAGATGGGCTCGTAGATCTGCTTCTTTGATCAAATCCTCTTGGCGAGTAGCAAGATAGAGCATGCTTGTCAGACAACCAGCGTTAGAATATTCTGGGGTACTGATTTCTGGACTCCCCTACACTTGCTGAATTAGGAGCCAGGTCCCAGGAGCTAGGGCCTGAGAGGTTGCATTTAAGTCTACTTCCTAGTAATTTTTAGGTACACCACGGATTAAGAAGCGTGGGTAAGCAAGTTGGATTAATTTTGAGTTATTTTTATCAAGGAAAAATTATACCAAATATGAATTAACTTGGGCAGTTGGACATTTCCATGGTTTGTGGATACTGATGATGACTTTATCTAATACTTCCCAGTTGCTCTATTATTTCTCAGCATTGCTTCTACATTTACAATTTTTTTATTGGGGTGTAATTGACATACAACATTATATTAGTTTCAGGTGCATAACATAATGATTTGATATCTATATATATTATGAAATGATCACCTCAATAAGTCTAGTTAATATCTGTCACCATACATAGTTACAGTTTTTTTCTTGTAATGAGAACTTTTAAAATCTACTCTCTTAGCAACTTTCAAATACACAATATAGTATTATTAACTATAGACACCATGCTGTATGTTACTTCCCCATGACTTGCTCATTTTATAACTGGTGGTTTATATCTTTTACATTTGCTATTCAAGTTTATTTTCCACAAAGTCTTTCTGCTGGTGCAAAGGAAATATTTTTGTTTTCCCTTTTAGTTAAAAATTTCTAAGACACCCTTAGCTTTAATAAAAATGTTTCCAAAGCATGTTCAGAAGGTGGCCAGTAGACTGACAGTCTGAAGAAGCGACCTGTAGGTCAGCGGAGTTCAGTAAATATTCATTTACATCTATATTACAAGGTCCTTCAGGCAGAGTAAGAGAGGAAAGACACCACCATTCCCTGGAAGAGCATGTACTCCATTTGTGTAGACAAAAGACTAAACACACACTTGAACTGTGGTGTTCAAACTTTTCCAAAAAAGGATAAGGCCATTGCTGTGGTCTAAATATTTGTGTCCCCACCCCCAAATTCATGTTAAAACCCTAATGCCTAATGTGATGGTGTGAGAAGGTGGTGCCTTTGGGAGGTGATTAGGTCCTGAGGACAGCCCTCCTGAATGGGAGTAGTGCTCTTAGGGAACAGACCACACAGAGAGCCCTCACCCTTCCACCATTTCAGGGCACAGTGAGAAGGTGTCGGCTGTGGACCAGGAAGAAGGCCCTCACCAGAGTGACACCATGTTGGCACTGTGATATTGGACCTCCCAGCCTCAGAACTGTGAGAAATAAATTTCTGTTGTTTATAAGCTACCTGGTCTCTGGTATTTAGTTATAACAGTTCAAATGAAAAGTCAGCTCTCAGTAAAAAATATTTGAGCACTCACCTATATATGTTTATAAAATTATTATAAATTATGCACATGACTACTAACACAATTTCATTATACACACTATAATGCCCACAAATAGAAAGTTTAAAAGTTACAAAATAAGTAGAAGTGGAAATTCTAGTATTTTCTTCCTATCCTCCAAACGATCTTTTTTTTTTTAATTTTATTTATTTATTTATTTATTTATTTTTAATTACTTTATTGTTGTTCAATTACAGTTTGAATTTT
>VMDR010037289.1:0-10272 GCA_007922815.1 Macrotus californicus | reverse complement strand
ATGAGTCCAGTGAATAGTCAAGTTTTAAAATCTACCTTCTCTTGATGAATTTTTAAAATTAGCATCTTAACCAAATTAACAGGGCAGAAATCACAAACAAATTTGGGTAACTTTGTTTGTTTTGGTTTTTTTATGTACAGAATTCAACTAATTCAGACTAATTTATGATGCAGGATTTCTCCAAGGTAAATATACAAGGATAATTTAAAATATTTAAAATGTCTTTTTAATGAGATCTGCTTCCACAGCTCAAGTATCAACATAGTAATGTCTAAAATATTATCTACAAACTCAGGAACTCAAAGCTTTTTAAATGCATGGTACATACTTGAGCACAGTTCAACAAAATAAACAGAGTAAAGAAAGATGAACCCTGAGCGGTAGCTCAGTTGGTTAGAGCGTCATCCTGATTTGTTAAGGATGAGGGTTCAATCCCTGGTCAGGACACATACAAGAATCAACCAATGAATGCATAAATAAGTAGAACAATTAAAGGGTGTTTCCCTCTCTGCCCCTCTTCTTCTCTCTCTGAAAAACCAATAAATAAATTTTTAAAAATTAAAAAAGCTGCACTTATCAGTTGTCCAATTTTAATGGACAGCACAAAATTTTTTTTTAAGATTTTGACTTATTTAAGAGAGATGGTAAGGGAGGGAGAAAGAAAGGGAGAGAAACATCGATGTGCAAGAGATACATCGACTGGTTGCCTCTTCTTGCATGCTCCCAAATGGGGACCTGGCCTGCAATCCAGGCACGTGCCCTGATCAGGAATCAAACCTGTGATGTTTTGGTTCACAGGCCGGCGCTCAGTCCACAGAGCCACACTAACCAGGGCTGAATAGCACAAATTCCTATCTATCAGACACCAGTATTGTTTCCGTGAAATTCTCTGAGCCATCTGTTCATTTTCCATTTTTTTATCTAACCCCACTGACTGAACCAAACGGATTTTAGAAGGCTGCCACTGCCTGGTGAGGATTAGCCATATCAACTGCATACTCTGCCCCACTCCAGTATCCTTCCCATCTGCTGTGCCACTCTGCACTCATCAACGTATCTGCTTTATGTACTTCGGAACTTTACCCATTTGTAAGTAGTTCTTTTAGTCCTAATGGGTTTTTAATAAACAAAATGTATAGCTATGTGACTTTGGCAAATACTTTATAACAAATTACATATGGTTGGAGTAAGAAACAACAATATATCCTATTTGCATTTATAAGGTAAGGAGATTGCCTTTAAACAATTCCACAAAAATATATACATCAAAAGGAACTCTGTTTTTCAAAACAATCACTTTGACAAATTATGTAATAAAGTTATTCAAAGATGCTGCCACTGCTTGTTTTTACATTTTCTAAAAACTGCACGAGAGGCAGTTTAGTGAGACTAACAAAAGGCTACCATTTTTACTTAAAATACTCCAATTACTCAGCTAGCACTTTAGAATGCATTATTTCATCTTTACCTTGGGAGGCGGTATTTTTAACCTTCATTTTTATGGATACGGAAGCTGGCTTTCCAAGATTAAAGCAGCCTACAGTAAGTGGAAGAGCAGGAACTGGAAAACCAATGTTCATTATCTACATTACCTTTAAAGTAATGTTTCATTATTATTCACTCCATAAACATCACCTGAAAGCCTACTCTGGCTAGGTACTATGCTCAGCACTGGGAATGGAGCAGTGGGCAAAATCCTGGAGACATGGGCAACCAAGCTTCTACTTTGATTAAGTGCGGCAGGTGCTTTAAGTCATTAAGGAAAACACAGAAGTGGACCAAACCTCTTTACATGGGTTTCTGAAACCTGGAAGATGAGTACAAGTTAATGGCCAGGGGGTGGGATGGAGCGGAGGTGGACATTTCATATCAGATGTAAAGAAAAAACAGACAAAGTAAGAAAGCAGGACTCTTTCAAAGAACTGACCAAAGCTCAGCAGAAAGAGGCAGGAGGAGCTGAAGAGGACTAAGCAGGAAGGGCCTTGCAACAGTCTGAACTCAATCCAAAGAGCAATGGGGAGCCACAGAAGGGTTTTAAGAAGAATAATAGGACCATAGCTACACTACTTAGCACAGTATAATTGGTTCCAAATAATTCCAGACTTCTTCCAAACATCAATCTTAATGCAGAGTGATTATCTGCTACCATAGAGTACCTTCAGAATAATGTATTTGAAAGCTGTGAAGATAATCCCAAAAGACGTTTCTTTCCAAGGTGAATGTTTTGAACAGGACAACATTCATTTGAATGTATTAAGTCCTACTATGTCTTTAAAATCACCCACAGCACACCTCACACAGTTTCTTATCTTATATATTTTGTAGGTGAGAAATGTATATGACTATGGAAAGAAATGAGAAAAATATAACCCAAAAGGCAATCAATTTGTGATAAACATTGGAAGTGCTCATGAGGAACCCTCCAATATAGATTGAAGTAACATAGGCTATTTTCAGAAATGAGCAAATAGAGATGCAAAGGCACCTGAAAGAGAGACTGAGCCCTCAGTCCAGTAACACTGGATTATAACCAGTTAAAATTCAAGAAAGGAAAGTGTCAATAAAAAGAGGGCATACAGTCAGCTAGGGAAGCACAAAAAAGGAGGGACTAAGGGTGTCTGCTGTGTGTCAGGTGCTTCCCTAAGTGCCGGGGAAACAGCCTGTGCACAAAACAGGCAAAAGTCCCTACTCTCCCAGAGCTTACGTTCTCGTATTGGCAATCCCCATCTCCAGAGGAGCAAAAGTCCTAAGCAACAGAGTGCAAGTATCTGTATCCCATCGGTGAGGCCACCCGTTATGAGATGCATATACTGGGCCACTTCAGCCTGGTAACATCAAATCTTTCATCAAAGTAATTCCCTGGCTCAGATTCCATGCCCATCAAGCAACTTTATGATGATGACAGAGTTCCTCATGTAGACTCCTCACAAGAGAATTCAACTACTGTACAGACTGTTCACTGGGCTCTGTAACAGCCATTCGTCAGTAAATGTTGATACAGGCCTCCTGCTATGCAGACATCAGTCTCCTGAGCTTCCTTAATACGTCTGTAGGAGAAGACTCAATTTGTCAATAAAATTAGTTATGTGATTCTGCATGGCTCAACACCAGACCACTGATCAATGTGAATTCATTGCCAATCTATGAGGCCTCTGGGGAAACAGAGTGGCAATTTGGTGCCCTGAGGCCTACGCTGACATTTTTATACCTGGAACCTCAGGACCAAAAGAAGATTCTCAGCCCAGCCACAAAACCTTACAATTTCAGTGACGGGAAACTGGACTATACTTGTCTGAGCATCCCAGAGATGGGATGTCTGGTGACTGAAAAGCATCTCCTCAGATGTGATCTTTCTTTTCTTACATGAGCCTCATTTTGTATTTGTCTCTTCTTCACTACCAGATTTTAAGTTATCTGAAAGTAGACAACTTCATCTTTATTATCTTATCCCTACCAGCTGTTCATACAGCGACTTGTTCATAATGTTCAATGCTTGAAGTATCAGCGAATGAATCTTTAGCCAATCATCTATGATGACATTTTACGCCTACGATCTGATCCACAGCATAAAGAAGATATAAACTTACTATTTTCTTGGACTCTGGCCACAAATCCCATTAAAGGTAACTGAGGCGTTACCTGTAGGATGGAGGGAGGAGGAGGAGCAAGAGATACTGTAAAACAAAAAAGGTGTGCAGGGTAAGGGGCGAGGGCGAGTCGCACTGAAAGAAAAGGATCACACAATAAAACATGTAAGGAGGGAACCACTACGCACACACATTTTACCAGATGTATTAAGGGTCCTCTTCTGAGGGATAATTCATTGCACACAAAACAAAATATTAGAGGGGTTTCAAGAAAGTTTTTCCAAATTACAACAGGAAGCATTCATCATACACAGGTCTTCTCTAATATAAAATGGCAAATTGATTTTTCATATCAATAACAACATATCTTCACTAGGAATTTCTTCAGACTACCATAAATAATTTGGGTTTCTGGATTTCACCTTAATGGTTACAAGTTTAAATATTTGTCAGTACAAGAGAAAAAACCACTATATCCCAACATCCTAAATTTAGACTTCCCATTACATGAACAGGCAAATTAACTGGTTCATCATTCATTCATTAAATGAACATTTAAGGACTTCCTACTAAGTGACAAGCACTCTGCTAAGAGACCAATATCAAAACCATTCTCTGAGAGGCAGGTCTGTGTTATTACAATTTTTCATAATCCCAATTCATACCACCTGCTCAAGCAGGTACATGTTCTCCATGACCCTACACAAAAATGTTGGCTTCTTCCAGCATTCCCCTCTCTTCTTCAAGGTGTCTTTCCGTCTACTTCTAACACCTGGTACAGTGCCTAGTGCTAGTAAGCCTTCAACAATTGTTTAATGTATGTGAATGCACAAATAAGCCAGGTACACGCCAAACAATTTCCCAAGATTAACTCTGCAGTTACCGTTTCCTTCAGGACGGGTACAAAGTACGGCATGCATCTTCTTATAAAGACAGAACACCTTCATTAGCTCCAAACTATATTTAAGACTAATAGAACTAAAACAATAAATAAGAGTCTCTACCCTCAAAGTGATCACATGCTAGCTGGAAATATTAAACAAAATAGCAACATTAACCCAACAGTATCTGTAGCAATTCCCCGTAGGTAGGGATGGCGTGGTGTGAAGTGGTAGGGTTAGTGGGAGTGGTAACAGTGAGGAAGACTACACACGCGCATGCGTGCACACACACACACACACACACACACACGACTTGAAGAAATGGAGTTTGATTGGCAAGCAGGCAAGAGTTGAGAAAGATAAGCTGAGAACCGAGTGAGGAGAGAGGATCAGCGGTGACCAGTTCACGGGACTGGAAATGTTTCACATGGCTGGCATAAGATACCCCAGAGAGAACAAGTACAGAACCCAGAAAGGTGAGTGGGTGAGTAAATATGGAAGGATCTTACATCTTAGGTGAAAGAGTACTTAGAGGAAAGAGATGGACTTTTCAGTCAGCCACCATCAAATAACCTGATTCATCATTTTTTTGATGTTGGAACAAGTTAATTAACTTCTTTGTGCCTACTCCATAAATGTGATATAAAAAAGGGATAATGCAACCAACCTACTTAACAGAGTGGTTATAAATTAAAAAGAAAAAAAGCCACAATATATGCAAAAAGCCTAAGCCAGGGCCTAGCACAAAAAAATCAAGGCAGTGAAACAGCAAAATAAGGAGAGAGCTTAGTGGCCGAGAAAAGAATACTCGGTAACTGCACGTTTGGCCAATACCTGAAAAAGAGCAACAAACAGCTACAGGTAATTCTTAGATTTTTAGTTTTCATAACTACAAAGGTGGACGTGCCATTAACCACATCAACCTTCGTAGGTGATACAGGGAGACGGGCTGGTGAATGGCCAGTCAGGAAGAGAGAACAATACAATAAATAGGATGTATGAAAGTGACTTAGGCATAAATCTGGGAGGCAACTGGAAAGTTTGCGTTAAGTTTGTGAGAAAACCTGAAAGGTCCAGAGCTAGCAGTGATCTGTAGAGAGGTCACGGTTGTGCTGTGAGTAAAAGCAGGGAGAAGGTCTGTAATGTGTAGATAAGAGTTAAGCAGATAATCCTGAAGAATATCTAGATTTAAGGGACAGAGAAGATTAAGCCTAGAAATTGACATCTTCCTTCAAAAGATACATTTTGGTTAGGTTTTTCCCAAAAGTCATATGTCTTGGTAGTAAATCCTTAGGTTGTATGTCTTCCTCCCACTCACTGAAGTTTGAAACAATTGTTGATATGTTCACTATACCCTGTTTCCCAAATTGAGGTAAGAAGACGACTCAACGAACAGAGAAGGGGGCAGAGACAAAGTAGATCAAACTAAGAAACGGCGGCAGGCAGCAAATGGCAATAGGAAACTGGCAACTCCAAGAATGCTCATTATCAAGTAAGATGAAAAGTTCCTCTTCTGTTAGCGGTGGTCCCAGCCTCCCCTGTAACGGGAAAGTAGGCCATTTCCCACTTCAGTCCTTGTTTCTCATCCAAATTTTAAAAAAAAAAGATTTCTAGTACTCCAATAAATGAATGATTAGGTGCCTTAACTTAAAAGTCTTTTTGAAATAATTGTAATAAATATGTATGGTGCCAGGTGGGTACTTGAACTATCAGGGGGAACACTTTGTAAATTATATAAATATCTAACCACCGTGCTATACACCGGAAACTAATATAAAAATAATATTGAATGACAACTGCCAAAAAAAAGTCTTTTTGTAGGTAGGCTGTTTATTACTTTTTTAAAAAGATGAGTATGTTTTATTTCTTGTCTAGTTCTGAAAGTGAAAATATGAAACCATGGTAATTTTAAGAAGGCAGAGATTGCTGGAAAGCAAGGGGCCCCATTCAGGCAGGGGACCCCAAATCCGGCACAGAGGCTCTCTTTATCGTGCCAGGAAAGGCAGGGGGACGGGAGAGCTGCCAAGGCTGCAGATTAAAAGCACCATGCCTTCTCCGAGGCAGGGAGAAGCCAATGCAGAAGAAGGCACAGTGCTTAAGGCACACTGACTAATTCCAGCAGGAAGGGGCTGCCAGAGGAGATTCCCTGCTAGGAGCCTTGCAGGAGTGGGGGCAAAGGCAAATATGGCTGACATTAGCCCTCACTGGTTGGAAAGCTGGACACTCCCACTGGCTTCTGGATCACATGGGATTCCTGGAGAAAGGACCTTTTAAAAAGGAGACAGGGAGAAGCTAGCTTGCTCTCTGGGCTCTCTCTTGGCACTCTGGCTTGGGACTTTTAGTTGCAGGTATGCTTGGATGCTCTAGATCTCTGGTCCTTGCCTCCTGCAAGGGCGGGAGCAGTCGTATGAAGGGCAGATGCTGGGCCCACCAGGGGCTTAGGCCCCACATGATTGGAAGCCCACTCCTAGAGGCAGATTCCCACTCTGGGCTGCGTGCCTTGCTGGGCTCCAGCCTCTAGGACACTATGATCCAGTGCAGCATGGCACACAGGTCCTGGACTGCTACATGGAGACAGAGCAGTGCACGCCAGATCCTGAAGGAGAGCTGCTGCAAGAAGACGGAGACTCTGAAACCCATGAGTGTACACTCCAGAGGGGATGGAGGTCTGTCTGCATGGCCAGCTTAAGCTCTAGAAAGGAAAGATGAGGAAATGGGGAACTTCCGGGTGTGGTTTGGGCTTATAACGTTTTGGGGAGCAAGAGAAGTTCTGGGTCCCGTGGGAGAGAAGAGCTCTGAGCAGGAGTGCTCTCAGTCCCCCACCAAAATTGGAGCCTTGTTAATAAAAACCGGTTTCCTTCAATACAAATCTTCAAGTCATGTATCAAGGCGACTAGCAGCTGAACACCGTGATACACGGTTACAGCAACCCCAGATCTTCCATACACAAAATTATTTTATAACAAGTTCAGAGTTTTCTTTTTTTCCAGAGCCAGCCCCAGGGCATGTTTAAAATTAAGTGCCAAATGGAGATTACAAAGATCTCCCGAATTTTTGCTTTTTTTTGCCCAGGACCAAACCTTTTCTATGATGGTTCACATTAACTCATACTATAGCATTTTCTTTCTGGACCATCTAAGAAAGAATTCATCTGACCAGGACTCCTGTGAACCACAACATCCTACTTTAGAACAGTTTTATCTTTTTTAGAGTGGAGTTGAGAATGAACTATTCTAGCAGTATTTAAGCAGGATTTTGATGCAAAGATTTGTTTGCTATATTCAGTTTTAGTCTTAGGCATCTCATGAACAGGCAAGAACAGGAAGTAACTACAAATTGTTTCCACTTCATTTAGCTAAGATGATTCCTCATAAGATCCTTTCCCTACGACTACTAAGAGCTCTCCAAACTCAGATTCAGTAATGTTTTGTTCCCAATACACAATTACAAAGTTAAATGAAGACACAAACTCACCAAGGGACTGAAGTTTACACAGAGATCATAAACAGAACAGCTGGAAGAACTACAGCTTACCTGTACAAGAAACATGTAGGTACAGAACAATAAAAGGCTCAGCCAGCAAATCAAACTTATGAGTCTGTGCTGATAAAATACGGTCTTTCCAAGTGTGACCTTCGTGGTTACTTATCAGATCCTGTGCAGCATAATCTCTGAGGCTTATGTGTTTTAAAATGTCCAGTTCAGGGTTCTGAAAACAGGCTTTTGTATTTTATTTTTACCCCTTTATAAATACTGAGAAAATTAAACAAAATAAACCTTCTAAATACTACTCCTAAAACTAGTAATCCCTGTTAGAATATTACTGTTAAAGGCCATATAGATTTGATAGCCTATTCAAATTTAGTTGCTTATATTTTATACTCCAGTGAAGGAAATAATTTAAGCAATTTATTTTAAGAGTGGCATGTTTTTTGAACATGGATAGCAACTTAGAACAATGAGTATTTAAACGTGAACTTACTTAATCATACTCAGGAAGGGGAACTTTTTTTGGTGGAAAAGAATATGGTTACCAAATATTATCAGTCCTGTAGTCTCAGAAGGGTAAAAGAATTGGAGCATTTTTGTTATTCCTTTTCAAATAAAAAAAAATCAGCATATACTGTTATGTCAAGAAAAGCAGCAAATTAAGACACAGTTTAAAAACAGCTTGTGTTTAATAATCAGTGTAAAGGGTCTACTGGGTTTACTTGATCATCTGAAAATGTACTTAAGCCTTTCAGTTGCTTTCTTTCTTTTTTGTTCTCCTTAACCGTTTTCTAACAAACCCTAAAGACTGCCCAAAATGAGGATTTAAAAATAGCTTTTTACTACTGCTCTTCACTCATACTGTGCTTAAGCCCTTCCACATCCGTATTCTTCTAGATATTTTTGGTAATTCTGTAACTTAACTATCATTTTAATGTGGTATGGCTTTTCTTTTGCAATTTTACCAACCCAATATTGTTTTTCACTGGTTTTTTATTTTTAGTTGCTTTTAATAATATTCAGGGATTAGAGCATGACATTTTCCCTGTGTAAAACAACATTGGGACATTTCTCTATCTCATATAACTGTATAAAGTCACAGTTCTTGGAACCAATATTCCACTTTATGAATTAGAGGGTTTTTTTAAGTTTTTGTTGCAAGAAAATATGAGCAGTAAAATGTATGGTATCTTTTACCAAAGCCTTAGTATTTAAATATCACATAATAGATTCTTTACAGTTATAGACTGAATGTTTGTGTCTTCCCAAAATTCGTAATTTGAAACCCTAATTCCCTAAGTAATGGTATTAGGAGGTGAGGCCTTGGGGAGGGGATTAGGTCATGAGGGTGGAGCCCTCATAAATGGAATTAGTGCCCTTGTAAAAGAAACCCTACAGAGCTCTCCCTCCCTCCTTCCACCATGTGAGGCCACAACATGAAGACAGTAGTCTGCAGCCCAGAAATGGGTTCTCACCAGAACTCAGACCATGTCAGCACACTGATCTCTGACTTCCAGCCTCCAGGGCTGTGAGATGTTTCTGTTGTTTACAAGCATCTAGTCTATGGAACTTTGTTATAGAAGCCCAACTGAGACATTTACCAAACTAGGTTCGTATTCATATATTTGTGTGTGTGGATTTTCTTTTTTACCACCAAGGTGCTTCGTATTTACATTTAAACACTGTTAACTTGTGATTAGCCCTATGCATCGATGACCCTCCTCTTAGTGTTGACAAGATGAATGATCAACTGATGCTGCAATTTCTTTGACTGGATTAGATTAAGAAACGATAAGTACCAGAGTTTCGGTTATGCCCCAATCAAAGTGTTCCTTTCATTATTGTGCTCCTAAAACTTGGCTCTGGGCACCTGTGTTCTGCATTTTAATTCCTGTTATAATACCCTTTCAAACTCAAACCAGATCTAGTGACAGTGCAGCCAGATTTACATCTCAAAGAAAACCCCAGTGAATTACATTCTGATGAATTCCAGCCTGTCAGCTCACTTCTTCAGAAGCACACATCCATGTCAAGCCTCCAATTGCCAAAAATATGCTCATAAAGCATACCAGGGGTCATTTTGTTAAATCAAGTTATTAGCTACTTGAAAAAGCACAAATGTTCTCACTTTAAATATGAAAAAACAGGGACCGCTGTAAGACCAGTGGAGTAATACGTGAGACTTATATGATGTTCTAAAGCAAATAAAATAAAGGCACATTTAATAGCCTTAATATACTGATTTGCAAGGCATTAAGTCTTGCAAAAGAAGAAAAAAAATTCAACAAACATATTTTAGTACAAAAATTTTTTAG
>VMDR010037288.1:0-10270 GCA_007922815.1 Macrotus californicus | reverse complement strand
GCAAACAGAAAGAAAAAATAAAGACCTCTGGTAACTGATAACCGAGAGAGAGCGACAGCCTGAGGTGTGTAATGTCTATGTTCGTGGAGTTTTGTGTGTTTTCACGTTACATTGCGGTGTGGCCACACACCACGAAAAGACTGATAGGGCCTTCTGAAGGAACAGTCCCACAGAACTATACTTTAACACTGTGCTTTTAACTTTATTGAGAATGGATAGTAAAAGATAAAATAACCACGTGAAAGTCTGCTGAGAAGAAAGCTTTACAGACTCCATTCTAGGTTCCTCTGGTAAGTGCTTGGACTTCATCTTAACACCTATCACAGTGAGAGTCAATCAGCAGCTGTGTCCCCTGGTAACGCATCATGAGGGTAGAGGTTCTGTGTCTTGTATGGCATAGGCACTTTGTAAATATTTGCTGAATAAATGAAAAGATTTTCTAGAAAACATCTGTCAAAAACAAAATTCAGATGGAAGTCTTAGAACTTTGTTCAGGGACAAAATGAGTTTCTTCTGAATTCATGTTTCTTTTCCCAGAATAATGGTGAGTAATGGAACCCAATGCTCTCTTTTTTGGGTGCTGGTTGCTTAAAACTCAGAGCTGTACTACAGCATTTTCAACGGTAATTGTCTTCCTTTGCCGAAGACCTAGACTATAAGCAGGTTACAAGGCTCTTGTGGACAGGGGATGGTGTTTTTTTTTACCTGTTGCGTCTGTTCGCAGTAAACAAGTGCTGAAAATATAATTTACACATATGCATATTATATATACACACACAACATATATATAATATTTAGTGAATAAAAGAAGAAAACAGTCATTTGCATCTAAACTTGATTTTTAGCTAAGGTATGACTGACTATTTTATGTTCCCCAGTATCTCTGGAATGAAAGTAATTTACATGTATCCAGCACATGAATGTTTTTGAAAAATAAACTCACATTTAAGTGCTTAATATGTACCAGGCAATGTGCTAGGTTTTCACATGCATCACCTCACTTAATTTTCACCATCTACAAGAGAAGCACTTTTATATTCGCCATTTGATATACGAGCACAGTGAGGCTTAGCAAGTTCAAGCGATTTATTCCAGGTACGTAGTGCTAAGTGGGGGAGACTCTGTGGCCCTTCCCAGTGCCCGCTGCGTCGCACTGGACTGGACTGCACAGTGTGTGCGTCTTTCACAGACGCTGCCCTCCACGTGATCCTCGTAACAACTCTGTGCGGGCAGAGGAGGCAGGCCTGAGATCGTCTCCTCTAAAGAAAAACAACTGTGGCTCAAAAGGACTCATGTCAGACAGCTATTAAGTGACTGAGGCGTGGCTCAAACTTGAGTCATCTGATCTTCGTCAAGTGGTTTTTCTCCCATAACATGCCAATGGCAGGGACTGAGGCAAAATGATAGGGTCTTGTTTCGAAATTGTTAGTATGTGGTTCTCTTTTCCTTTTTACAATCTGGTTCAGAACAGGCCTTCATAGATGTCATGTTTTTATCTGTTGTGTTTTATATTACATAGGCAATGATAAAAAATTTCATTTCTGATTTGGTCTAAGTGATGGAAAACAAGTCCTCAGGGAGAATTGATTCAATACTTAAATGCCATCAATCTTGCACAGCAAATCCATTTTTATTCAGAAACAGTTGACCTTTGAACAACACAGGTTTGAACTGCATGGGTCCACTTACACACAATTTTTTTCAATAAATATCTGTACTATTTTTGATCTGTGGTTGGCTGTCTGCAGATGTGGAGGGCCAACTGTATGCATTGATCTATGCCATATTATAAAGGGGACTTGAGCATCTATGAATTTTGGTAACCGTGGGGGCTCTGGAACCAATCTCCTAAGGGGAGAAAACTTAAGTTTTGGGGGAGTCAACAGGTAGACAACGATTTTAAACTGTGTGGGTGGTTGGTACCCCTAGCCCCCAGGTTGTTCAAGGGTCAACTGTGTTACTAAAGAGGAATGAGACAGAAAATCATAGAAGTAATAAATCAAAAAGATATAGTGACCCATAAAATTAAAACAATCAGAACTATACATCTAAAATTTCCAGAAAGGAAATGAGCTTAAATCCAATTTATTGGGCCACAGTATTAAAGTTCTTGTGAAAACGAAACAGAACACAGTTAAGCAACATTCATATTACCTTTAGATATCTTTTCTTTTGGCTGAGAGATAACAAGGGTCACATCTTCAGGTGCATTCTGCAAAATTTCAATCGCAGCATGGTGGCTGACCCCCTCTAAGCTCACACTATTTACAGATATCAAACGGTCTCCTGTGAAAATAGACAATCCAGTGTCTTCAATGACAAAGAGAAATTCATTCTAAATATTAGAAATGTCACTAATCCCATTATTTTTGTTTTGCCCAAGTTCCACTTGTGACATCTGTGCAAATTTGTGGCGAACAGTAAAGTACTCAGAAATTTCCTAAATGTAAAGTACCTGGCTTTAAGCATCCATCCAAGTCAGCTGGTCCTCCAGGAGTAATTGAACTAATAAATACACCGAGATCCAGTCTTCCCATCTTCTCCCCACCGATAATTTGAAATCCTGTGAAATAGCACATTTTAAAAAGATCTTGATGATACTGGTGTTTTCAGTGACTAATGATTAGCCTGTGGGACACATAGAAGTGTGGAGACTGTCATAGCAAATGTGATTAATAGGTAACACATGTGAGATGGGACCGTTAAATTTGGTGAAAGAATGGCTTGTAAGCATTTCATCTTTGGTATTTCCTGACTGGGCCCGCGGGGTGAGGGTTGCAAGTGGGCAGCCAGTGTCCTGATCATCAGTAGGTTGTGCCTTGATGCCAATGCTATGGGCTTTAAGAATCTCACAGTGACTTACCTAAGCCATACTTGGCATCTTTTTTCAGGTTCACCAAGGTGATCTCCCTTTCTGGTGAAGATGCTATGCTCCATCTTTTATGCAGGCCATCTATTGAAAATGTATTAATTTTAACATTAACATACTCAGGTATTATGATTGTCTGCTTGTTCCAATTAAAATGTTAACAAAACTCATGAATAGATTGCTTATTCACTATAAATTTATATTTTAAATAATATAATGCCATCATCTTATGTTTTGATAGTCATTCATAGTTTACAAAACGACAATGTTATTACATTTATTCCTTATACATGATTCTCTGAATATAAATAAATATACTTGTTAGAAGTAAATATATTTGTTAGAAATTAGTAAATAAATCTCAAGAGGTTAAACAATTTGAATGGGTTGAACTCAGCTAGTACTGGCAAGAGCCAAATCTTAAAGCTGGGCTTTCTGACTCCATGTCTTTCTGTTGCATTGCTGTTGACTTCCTGAATTTGACACTGCTTAATATATTCAGAATTTCCTATTAATAAGTAGTTGACATTTTTATTTATCATGACTAAAATATTCATGGTAATTTCTAGAGTTAAATAGCAATGAAAAGAAATGATTTATTTTTAGGAATTTCAATAATGACTTGGCTAGCACATTTACAATCTCAAAGGACTTTATCTCCTATTTTATTTGTGGGACAGTCTCATTAGGCAGGTAAGGAGATCTTTAATCAATGTCCTGTGGATGAGGAATAACAGCTCATGACTTGTTGAACATTACAACTAGTATCGCCACCCAGCAAAATGCTGCCTGTACTTGATAAATGTTAAACACTACAATTAACTTTTGATTTCCACTTGGTTTAAGTAGGTTCATCATTCATAAATAGCTCCTAAATTAAACAAATAAATGTCACTTAATTGTTATTTTAATAACAAACAATTCTTCACGTACTTAGCAATCCAATCATTTGAAACACATACACCTCTCTTCTTGTTATGACCTGAATTGTGGCCCTTCTCCCCCCCCCCCCCCCCCATTTGTATGTTGAAGCTCTAATGCCCAGCACCTCAGAATTTGACCATATTTGCAGACAGGTTTTTAAAGAGATAATTAAGTTGCAATGAGATCATTAGGGCAGGCCTTAATCCAATATAACTTGTATCTTTATAAGAAGGAAATTGAACACAGACATGTACACATGTGTGCACACATGTGAAGACAGACAGAAAAGACCATCACCTACAAGCCAACGAGAGAGACCTTAGAAGAAATAAATGTAGCTAACTAACACCTTGATCTCCGACTACTAGCCTCCAGAACTGTGAGATGCTAAATTTGTCGTTTAAGCCACCTAATTTCTGGGACCTTGTTATGGCAGCTCTAGCTAATTAATACCTCCTTAACGTCAATTATGATTCGACAGCTCAAACTTCTGTGTGTGTGGTGGTGAGTGGTGCTAAATGAGTTCAACACAATGAGAAAGACATTTTGGTAAACTAAATCTTCAAGTTCATCTCTACACAGTTCTTAAATGTATTGGAGCTTTGTAAAAATTAGAAATTATCTGCCAACATATGATTTACACGTGAATTTAAAACTATACTGTTATAAAACAAGTGGTAAGCTTACTGTACAACATACATTAATGCTTAAATGATATATGTGATACTCGTATTCTAGAAAGAAATTCCTTTAATTTCAGAAAATAAAAACAATTATTTGCTCTCTGAAGTGAATTAACCTTTTCCCTTAAACACCAAGTATAAATGCATGTTTACTAGCTCGCTGTAGTATACATGTCTGTTTTCTTTCTCTTTTGACCAAAATTCAGTTATAAACTTAGGTATAATCAATAAGAGTAAACGGTAATTCAGTATTCCTAATTTGTTAAAATCCCTCCCCCAAATCACTTCACAATGTTGTGAAGAGCCTTCATATACACATCAGGTATATGTGTATAAGTATAAACTCCGTGAGTTACTTAATGCCTAGCTTAATATTATCACCTACACATCCAAGATGCTTTTATCCTAAAATAGACAATAAACTCTAGTTTTCAGCTGGAATCAAATACAAAACACAGCAGAACAAAACCCATAAAATGAAATGAAATGAGTAAGAGAATGAGGACATGTTCAGTGTTTAAATGCAGACTTTTGTCACCGTTGTGAAGACAAAGTCCGTTTACTGTATAACACAGAGTGTTTTTGCCTTCGGTTATAACACTGATGTTCTTAATGTTCCTCGGGAGTTATCTGCTAGGAAGTCAGAGATACCGATTCAAAGAAAAAATATGCCATTTTCTTTCCCAACACATGCACTAATAAGATTGGTTATTTATATTGCTTATTTGGCTGAAAAGTGTATGTTAAGATATATCCTAGGTAAATGTTATTGGATTACACACACACTCACTCTAAATTTACGCTATTTTTGCATATTTACTTTCCTAACAATGAACAACAGCTGAAGCTTTCTATATTCAAGGATTCACCAGTGAGATTTAAGGATTCATTTATTCTTTCAGCCTTCAAATGTTTACTGAACAAGTTTCTTGTGAAAGTCCCTCACTGGGTAATGAGGGAACATAAAATGAAATATGTATATGAAAGTGGCTAGCACAGTAAGTGTGAGCTGAATGAGACCAAACCTTTGCTAGAGGAGCAAAGGTCTAGCCTGACTGATAAAGAGAACGTTGTTAAGACCATCAGCTAAACAGCTGCATAGCAAAGGCAAGAGTAAGACCTGTAAGAAAGGAGAGGCTTCTTCATGCCAAAAATAAAGATTTCAAGGAAATGAGGTAGAATTTTAATAAGTGGATTATGGACATGGTTACAGCAACAACTAAGGCATTAGCAAAAGTTGAGATGGGAAGAAAGCAGAGAGAGTTCTGGGGAAACGCCACAGATGAGTCAGGCTGAGGGCAAGACTTGAGTAGGGTGAGCTGACTACTCTTTCGGAAACAGAAGCTTCACTAACCCACTCTTTCTAACTGTGCTTCGCCCCCCCCAGCGCAGCCCACCCTCGCGTAAAAGGACTTACTAACGTGAGGACAGAAGGAAGGAAAAGTGTTGGCGTGAGACTCCATGTTACTAGATAGTACTGAGCACACACCAAGTTTTTACTTATCTCTGTGTTCTATTCACATATATGTTCAAATATTTGTACACTGGTTTAAAAAAAGAGGGAGGAAGTACCTGAGAGCATATAATACATGACAATGAAATAGAGAGGTACTTTTAGACTTCAGTGAGGACTGAACAGAATTTATGAATCTGGGAAAGTGAAGGCAGCTAGATGTTTCAAGCACCAAGACGTTTCTGAGTTAGTTACGAGATGGAAACAAACATTAGTATTCAAAGAGTACGGCATTTTGCCATGTACAATGCACTCCCTTCTATAATGTGCACCCACATTTTTTGGCCCAAACTTTCAGGAAAAAAAAAATCTTTCATTTAAAATTTTAAATTCCATTACTTATTTATTTATGATAGTTGTTTTTCGTATTGTTATGGAATTTCAGCATTTATTTTTGAATATATTATGGTACAAAGAACTTTATGTAACAAGTAACTACAAAGCACAGGAACAGAGACAAGGTGTTTCAGGCACTGCCCAAGTATAATGTGCATCCTTACTTTCCTTCAGAAATTTGGGCAAAAAACTGTGCATTATACATGGCAAAATATGGTACTTATCATTAAATCCTTAGTTTTCTTTCCCGTTAATGTACTGTATGATCCAACAAATTCTGCAAATATTTTAATATTTTACAAAGAAGCCTCAACTTGAAATTTCCACGTCTCTGCGTGTGCCCCACTTCTCCTGCTATATTATCATGTAACTATCAGTGTCATTCTCAATAATGTACCTGGAAAATATCTAAACCTAATAAATGCATAATTTAGAAATAAAATGTATACCCTCTCTGCATTAGAGACTGTTGTCCCAATGCTGCCTTTCTCATGTCTCATAAGGTTCACGTGGACATCGACAGTCCCTAACTAGAATAACTGTAGATACTACTAATAAATATATCTATGAGTAAACTAATTGAATTTCCTAGTAAGATCATATTTCTAATAAGGCCAAAGCCATACAGGGTGGGGCAAAAGTAGGTTTACAGTTGTGTATGGAAAATAATACCATAATAAATAGTACAAGAATAAACTGTTTTGCACACTCACAACTATACCTACTTTTGCCCCATCCTGTCTAATCAATCTAAGTGTGAGTCAACATTTACTTTTTTTGCAAGAGAAACTAATTTCTTGGTTAAAGATATAGAACCTTGTCAATTACAGAGCAGCTTCATGCCATTGATTCTAAGATTAACTGGATTACAGGTAGAGAAGGCTTTGGATCAATCCATCACTCACCCTGGGGGAAGAGACCTATTTCAAATCCTGGGGATGATGGGTCAGTAGCACCATATAGGTATATAAACAAAGGGAGGTACTTTTCACCGTTATACTACTCATATAGTAATTGCTCTGGTGGTAAGGGGATCATGGAAACTTTGGTGTCTTGTTTCTGCCAGTACTAAATATCTGAGTATTTGGGGCCATATAACATCTTGGGGACTCATTTAACTCATCCATAAAATAAAAAGACTTGGTTTGGATAAACTTTAAAGTTCCTTTCGGTCCTTAATTTAGTTGATTCTATTTTTTTTACTTCTGGTTAATTCCCGTATCTGTTGAATCTTTTGTGAGCACTCTGGACTTTTATTTTTATTGTAACTTTAAACTTTGTATATATTCTAATTAAACCTTAGGTGGGAAAAAACTAGCATTTAAAATCACAGTGCTCCTTGACATGTGCGTAAACAAAGTCTGTTTTACAGTATCACTTCTGTTTGTTCAACACTTTATTACTTGGAATAAAGCTTGGCCATAAGGAGATGGAGGCACAGGTGAAAACAGCTGGTGCCCTCACACAACCGCAGCAAAAATGACCACTGAACTACGAAACAACTGTCAGCCAAAACTGTCAGAAAACTGAGCTGTGTGGAAGTCTAACAGCCAAGGAATTAAAGAAGTCACACTCATTCATATGGGTAGGATGGGCATAGATGCAGAGACATAGGAACAGGTGGTCCTGCACCCATGTGTGGTGGATAAAAATTGAAAGGGATATCTCTGGAGTAAGGGAACCCAGCCACACACCAGACCACCCAGCCCAAGGTTCCAATGCCTGTAAGATAGGTCCGTATAACATCTGGCTGTAAAAATAAGCAGAGGTTAGGGGGCAGAGAATCTACGGGATTCTCAGGCGTCTTCTCTTCAAGGGTCCGCAAAGGACTTAGGACTTACACAGACTCACTTCCTCTGGGTTGGTGTACCGGGGCAGCAGCTTGAAGGACATCAGTGTCATACAAGAAGAAACTGAAGTGTCTGGAATCAGGGTGAGTGCCAGGCTACAGCTTCCTCCCAGGCAAAACTCCAGAGGCCAGGCAATGGATATTGTTCCTTTTCTGACCCCTCCCCCACACACAGCCAGAGTGGGTGGCACCATATCTGAGACTCCAACAATCTGGTTCACAGGGGTTGTTCTATCCAAAGACTACTTCAGGCTCTACCCCATCCAACTTACCGGTGTCCTTTTCTACATTAGTCCACGCTACTAAGAGAGGGAGTCAAAACAGTTCTATCTAATACATAGAAACAAACACAGGGAGGCTGCCAAAATGGGGAGACAAAGAAACACAGCCCAAATGAAAGAACAGAACAAAACTCCAGAAAAAGAACGAAATGAAATGGAAATAAGTAATATATCAGGTGCAGAGTTCAAAACACCAGTTATAAGGATGCTCAAGGAACTAATCATTGGGTACTTCAAAAGCATAAAAAAAGCCCAGGCAGAAATGAAGGCGACACTAAGTGAAATAAAGAAAAATTTACAGGGAATCAACAGTGGAGTGGATGAAGCCAAGAATCAGATCAATGATTTGGAACAAAAGGAATAAAAAATTCAATCAGAACAACAAGAAGAAAAAAGAATCCAAAAAAACAAGGATAGGCTAAGAAGCCTCTGGGACAGCTTCAACTACACCAACATTTGCATCACTGGGGTGCAGGAAGGAGAAAAGGAAGAGCAAGAAATTGAAAAGTTATTTGAAAAAATAATGAAAGAAAACTTCTCTAATTTGGTGAAGGAAACAGATATCCAAGTCCAGGAAGCACGGAGAGTCGCAAGCAAGATGGACACAAAGAGAACACCACCAAGGCACATCATAATTAAAACACCAAAAGTTAAAGAAAGAATCTTAAAAGCAGAAAGAGGAAAGCAGTTAGTTATCTACAAAGGAGTTCCCATAAGATTGTCAGTTGATTTCTCAAAAGAAACTTTGCAGGCTAGAAGGGACTGGAAAGAAGTATTCAAAGTGATGAAAAGCAAGGACCTACAACCTAGATCATTCTATCCAGCAAAGAAAATAATTTTGAATGGAAGGGCAGATAATGTGGTTCCCAGATAAAATAAAGCTAAAGGAGTTCATCATCAACAAGCCATTATTATATGAAATGTTAAAGGGACTTATTTAAGAAAAAGATGATCAAAACTATGAACATTACAATGGCAATAAATTCACAACTATCAACAACTGAATCTAAAAAACAAACTAAGGAAACAAGCAGAACAGAAATAGAATCATAGATATGGAGATTATTTGGAGGGTTATCATTTAAGAGGGAGAAAGGGGAGAATGGAGGAAAAGATGCAGGGATTGAGTACAAAGTGGTAGGTATAGAAAAGGCAGGAGGAGGTTAAGAACAGTGTAGGAAATGGAGTCGTTAAAGAATTTATATGCACAACCCATGGACATGAACTAAGGGGTGGAGGGTGCCTGGAGGGTATGAAGGGTAGTGGGTGAAGGGGGGCAAAAGGGGAAAAGTTGGGACAACTGTAATAGCATTATCCATAAAACATATTTTAAGAGGATTGGCCATAAAAATAATAAGCAGATTTAATATTAGGAGAAAAAGCTTATTTTACTGTCTATACCAAGTTCCTCTGTACCAGAATATCCTATTTCACATGACAATTTTTTCCTGCATTTTGTTTTTTTTTAAGAGTGTTCGACCCCATTTTTGTGGTTTGAACAGGAAGAATGGTAACAAATCTAGATAAAAATTATTTTTCAATTGTAAAATAATCCTGAATTATCGTAAAACGGGAAACACTAACAACCACTTTGATAAAATTCTTGCATAAGTTCTGCATTTTTGTTTTTACTCTCTTAGCAAGAAATATAATAAGTGTGTTTTCTGAAAGATTAAGCAACTTTTAAAAAAATTACAATAGATAATGGGAATCCTTCCTATATCTGTTTCATGAAATTAGAAGATTCCTGCCCTTTTTCTTTTATCTTCCCTTTCAAGTTTCGCCTTCTTTTAGGGTCTCTGAAAGTCCTAAGTT
>VMDR010037287.1:0-10272 GCA_007922815.1 Macrotus californicus | reverse complement strand
GACACATGCTTTGGCACTCACCTTGGTGATAAGCAGTGGCACTAATGATTTAAGGAGATGAACAATTTCAGTTGACTAAATGAATAGTTATTTTCTTGTCATTTTTTAAGTGCAACTATTGCTTCATGCTGCTTAAATTATCAAATGAATGCTGAGAAATAAGTAATCACAAACATTTTAATACCATTTCATTGCTGTTTCATGAGTGTTCATTATTTAGCAAAAATTATCTTTTAGCTCTTTTGCTCAAGACTTTTCTCTCTGTTACTATTAATACTATAAATTAATACTATTTATTGGGTTTCACTTACAGTTTTTACTTGTTCAAATAACTACAGAGCCATCCAGGACTCAGCTGCTGAAACAGCAGTAGGGTCTCTATGATGAGAATCACATTATCTCTGACCACTGGAACACAGTTAATATCTGTTATTGTCCTGATATTCTCAGTGGACATTAAGATCATCTCTCTAGGGCAATGGTTTCACTCCCGCAATTACAGAATTCCTGCTTGCCTGGGTCCCAGCACCAGATTTCTTATTTGATTGATTAGGGTGTAGCCAGGTGATTCCAGTGTGGGGCAGGAGTTAAGAACCACCGTCCTGAAATAAGGATTTAGGTTTGATCTCCCTCACCCTTGACCTTAAATACACAGTATTCTGAAAGTTATTAGCACTGCCTTTCTGAGTCAAGTCCAAGATCTATTTCCATTTGGCTCTAATGGATGCTTCAAAAAAATGTGCTCTAAAAAAAATATATGGAAGAAACACAAATGTCCCTGTATGAATTAGAGTAACCTGGTGATAGCCTGGATTTTGGATCCAGCCAATATGGATTTGAATCCAGCTGTGCTACTTTCTAGCTGTGTGATCCTGGGTGTACTTCTCTGAACTTTATATCTAGAAGAAGATTATAAGTGAGGCCCACTTCCTAGAATTGCTGGAATGTGTAGAAACACAGAGCCCAGCCACCTGGTATGGGTCATGTGAAGGAGTTGGGGTGATCACTGTTATTTCCAGTATTCAGGTAGTCATCCCATGGCTTATTTGTGCCCTCTAATCTTTTCAGTCCAATCTCTCAGGGTTTATTTATAAGGAACTACTGTGTGAAATGAGCTTCTTTCTATTTTCCCTAAAACAGTTCATTTAAAGTTCAAGAGGTTCCCAAAGTTCTATGTCTTTGGATTTGGTTAAGAAGTAGAACCGATCTTGTGTGTTGCATCCCGCCATCTCCACTTCCACATCATGGTTGATCTACACTAGCCTCTGTGTGCCCAGGTACGCTGTCTCCTACTGGACCAGTTCTTCATTTTCGTTCTTCATTTTCTCTCAGCTCCTGCCTTTCCAGGTGGGAAAGCTTTCATTTAAAATAGCTCCCCCTTCTCTGTGTTTTGTGAAGCTCTACTAAGCCATTCCCAAGGACCAGCACCAAGACTACACGTGGTACCATATGGTGTGGATGGTCATATGTATGTGCAAGTGTTAGGGCCAAACTGGACAGGACAGCTGAATGAAGCACCTGTGACTCCACAGCTCACTTGATAGGTAGACACAGTGGGGGAGGTGGTTGCCTGTCATACTCAGTGGCTGTTAGTGACTGCTGAGCAGCACAGAAACCTTCTAAGTGTATGGGGCTGCCATACACCCCTAAATTCACATTTTCCTAGCTGTCATTGCAGCCACCATGGATGAGGCCCTACCCTGCACAGACCCTGTACTAGGCAGGCTCACATTATCATATAGTCCCAAGAACCCCAGCGGGTAGGCAAAAAGGCAACAGAACTGAGGTTCACAGAAGGGAATCACCTATCACTGCACAAGTGACAGCTATAGGAACCTCTAGCCTGGCTACTCCAGGCAACAAAGCACTTCTAGTAGAACCATGCTTCCATCAATACCCCTCACTGTGGCAAAGCCTTTTCTTCTACAACAGCTCCATTCTTGTAAAAACTCTTTTCTAGGGCCATTTTATTGACAGACAGACCCAGAGCACATAAGTAATTTTCTCCTAAATCATATGCCTGGAAAACAGCAAAATAAAGGTGTCTCCTAGGCCATTGGATCCTAAGCCTCATCGGTTTCCTCTTACACTGTGTTGTCTCAGCTGTGGCTTTGCAAGCAAAAAAAATTGCATCTGTGCAAAGACCCCATTGTTGGTGCATCAAGACTCTAGGGACTGGAAAGGCACTTTCAGTTTATGTCCACAGCCTGTCTTTGCCACTGGCTAGTAGGACAATATGGGAAGGAAGGTGGGAGGGTCGAGGTGACTTATATGGAAAATGACATCTCAGCAAAGGTATTAGGGCATATTTTGTACCTGTGCCCACTGTTCTGCTTCCCACATTCTTAGAGGCATCCATGACCAACCTATCTCCATTTGCTGCAAGGCTCTTCTCATCCCTGCTTCACTAGGTATGTTTGCCTCATCAGGTGCCTCCAATTTAACCAGGTTTCCCCACTTCACCAGGTATACCAACTTACCCAGACATTCCAACTCTTACCAAGGAACTACAATGAGTCTGAGGAGAACATGGTGAGAGAGGCCACATCTGTAGGTCATTGTGTCATCAGCAGCTGCCCAAGATGCCACAGACAGTTCAGCCACACAGCTTAGTAAAAACTGGGCCCTGACAATAGGACCAGCCTCTTCAAAAGCTGGGCAGGGCATTTCTAACACCCAGCCAGTCACCTGGCCCTCTGAAGATGCCAGAGGCCTTCACCATCTGAAGCAACCTCTGGGGTTAAAATGCATTAATAGAGCAGCTTCCATTTACCAACAACTCCTACTGCTCCCAAATAGATAAATATCAAATGGTCCCTGCAACTAAAACCAGGGCCAAAGCTGCCTTTTCAGATCCCCTGGCCTGAGTTTCTGGCCTCACCCATGAGGTTTTACAGGGACTCTGAGAAACCTCTTGTGGACTGACTTCAGAACTAACCCTTATGAGGACAGTTTTGTGTTTCACTTTCTCCCCCTCAAAGACCACATGCATTTGTTGCCATGGGTGTTGACATCTGTTGACCCAACTTACCAATAAACCATTAAGTGTAAATTAAGATCCTGAGCTGAAATTGACCTTTTTGAAAATGAAGCTGCCCCATCTCCTATCCAAAGACCACCTTTCCATCTGTGCTCTGCTCTTGATGCCATCGGGAGCATCAGAGGAAGCCAGAAGTTCTGTGAAGCTGTGGCTATAATATCCCCATTCCCAAGACCTCTTGAAAACCCCTGCCTGGTCTTCAGGATGAGCTGAGCTTCCCCTTATGGTGGGGAAACCTCACTCCCTTGGGATTCTCATCTGAAGACTGCTCATCTTAACAAAGCAATGGTGGACAGTAGACCCACAGGCACTCAAGGCCTACAGCCCAAGGCTCCCTGCCAAACAAGTATGTAAACCAAATAATGAATTTGTCACTGAGCCCCACAGGAGCGAGTCAGGGCTCCATATGGCTGAGGAGGACGATGGGAGTTGTCAGCCCTGTGTTTATGGCATAGCATGTTCTCTGGGACAGTAGCTGTCCTGTATTGCAGGAAGAATGTTGATGAGAGCAATGATAAGATCCAGTACAGCTGCCCCACACAGGAGGGCATGGTGACCTTAGGTGTGGAGTGCCCTGTGGGTCTTTGAAGTAGGGAGTGTGTTTTGAGTAGATCACGGGTCAGGTGAAGATTCTTCAGGGCTCTAAACATTTGCCCATATCTCCCAGGTGTAAAAGAGAGCATGGCAGGATCAGGAGGAGTGACTTGGGTGATGGGGTGAAAGTGGGTGAGTCCAGGGAGAAGCTCTGGGCTGGAGAAATTCCTAGGAGTAGAACTAGCTTGAGATTTTCAAACTCAGACAATGGTGAGAGGAGCTGGAATGTTGGAAATTTCTCAGGCTTTTGCTTCCATTTGGTTCAGTGCTGTAACTGCTCTGGGCTTTGGCCCATGATTCCTCTGCTGTTATGATGTATCTGGTCTTCAGGCAGTGAGGTGACTGTCCAACAGTGGAACAGTGCTGTGAGTCTCTTCTGTCACCCAGAAGCCTTTTCCTCTAGTACAGAGTGAGCTCAGAGCTACACTTCTCTGATTAGTGAGACAGGTTTCATGAATCAATTCAGCAACTAGCCATGTGCTCTACTCATCAGCAGAGAATGATTGAAAACAAGGTGTTCTGCTAGGGGCCAAGTAAGTGCCAGGGAGTGTATTTATGCATCCTTATGACCTCTAGGGAAATGTGAATGGTTTTTCACTGAAATTAGGTCCTTCTGGGCCAATTTGAAGATCATAGTTGATAGATGGAAGGAATAAACGGAGGGAGGGGGAAAAAAAGGACAGAGGAGAGCAAGCCAAGATGCACAGAATCACAGCGCCAGCAATGCATGCAGCTCTGCATTTTCTCAGGCCTTCAGTTATGACATCTCCTGTCACCTGAGCCCAACTCATGGCTCAGCTGAAAAAAAACAGTGATTTGCGTCTTTGCCTGTCTACAGCAGAGAAAGCATATTTTGATTCAAACTGTTTTATTAAACCAATCAAGATTAGTAGATGGAACAAGATGGGGAATGGTTACCATTCTTCCTAAATCACCTATGTCTTTATTCCCTGAATATTGCCCCAGCACATTTTTAAAATATATTTTTCTTATTTGATTTGGTAAATGAAGTATTCCTGATAAATAGAAAGAATCTGCTAAAATCAGCTATTGCTCAGGTGCTGAATTAGCTGAAAGACTAATAAAAAGCTATAAAATCTCCCCAGCTTAGCAGCATGAGGCAGGTCTTTGATTTATTCTCTCAAGAGGTCCTGTGTAATTAGAAGCAAGAGACCATCACTGTCCAGGGACAGTCAGTCTCTAATTTAGAAAAATGGATCAAGCCACATCAGTGTCACTGACCCTTTTTATTAGCCCATAATGGAGTTAAATGTGGACACCCCACAGATGACACTCTCCTCATTATCATTCTCAAACAGTAATCCAGCTATTTGAGAATCTCCAACCAACTCTTTATCTGGCATCCTGTGAACTCTCAAACAATAGGCCTTTTTAAAAAACATATACCTTAAATTTGAAGAATGCATTGCAACTAGATCTAACTTTGTACCAGGCCTGTCATGTCCTCTGTGTCAGACAAGGAAACAAAGATCTTGGGGAGGCTGTTTTCCCGATATCACGAGTGAGAAAGTAACAGAACCTAGTCTTGAGCTCAACTGAACAGCACTGGGGCAATGCCTTCACAACCATGACCAGGAGACTATAGGGATCTTCTGGAGTCTTGCTTATCCCGGCCCAGGAGGGCACCTAGCTAGGGGATGTAATAAATCTGCAGTAATATGGGCAGGAGCCGGAAAAGTAGGAAGGAAAGGCTTCTTCCAACTTAAGCCTGGCATGTGGCTGCCCTAGAACCTGTGTAGCTTCTCAGATGGTACAAGGAATGTTCCCTAACCTCAGTCCAGGGTTCTCAGAAGTCAATTCATAGGGAAGTGGTAATTGCAGTGGGAGAGCCCTAAGACATACAACCAGGAGGAAATAAGACTGGATCCTGAATTACCCACCACCAGCTCAGAGATCATCAAGGTCTGAACGCACATGAATTAATAAACTGAGGTCAGTTTTCCTATCCCCAACCCCACCCCGGGACATTTTGTCAATATCTGGAAACATTTTGGGCTGTCACAACTGCCCATCTAGTGGGTAGAGGCCAAGGATGCTACCCAACATCCTGCAATGCCCAGGACAGCTCAACAACAAAGAATCAGCCAGCCTGTACTCCAATATCCATCTTGCCTACTCACAGCATAAACATTTTCAAAACTAACTCTGAAGTTGGCACCACCTATGTGGAGCATCAACTAGCCTGGTAAGCTTGGAATCCACTCAAAAAAACCACACTTCATTCAAACCCTTTTCATAGTTTGACAAAGAGAGAAAGGGAAAGGAGGAGGAAGAGGGAGGCACCCTGTCTCCTGAAAGAAGTTCCATCTTCCAGAGCCACACACCTACCTACCTCTACCAGCACAAGTGTCAGTTCTACCAGCACAGTGACAAAATGATAACAATACCCCTCACATTTCATATGACATGGAGCTTTGTAAAGACAGCTTTCTTGTCCACTCAGTCATTGAACCTCACAGAAATCCTCTCGTTCAGAAAGGATCATGGGCCCATTCACAGCTGACAGGGCCAGGGCTCTACATGTGAGACCTGCTCAAGTTGGCACTGCCAGTTGGTAGAGAACAGGACTCAGGTCTCCTCAACACTGGTGAAGTTTCCTTCCCTAGCTGCTCTGAGAAGGTATGGGCCAGGAAGGTACTCATGCCATGTCAGGCACATGTTACCAGTGGCCTGTTTGTCATTTCCACAATGCTGGACCAGAGGCCTCCAGGGAACCACAAACCTCCGCCCTTCCAGCACCTGATCATAAATCATATCCACAGGGCCAAAACTGTATACAGGAATGGTTGCATTTCTGCCACTCCTTCCCAGGGAAGAAGGGGAGGACCGAAATTGAAAATTGTGGATAGATGGGGTCCAGTAGGAACCATGAGAACTGCAGTCTTATTCACAGGATTTATTCATTCTGAGTCCTCCAACATCACTTTGCAAAAGAACCAGAGGAGGTGTGATGCTGCAAGGCTGCCTGTTCCAGGTCAGTACAGTACAAACACTGCTGAGCACCTACCATGAACAAAAGCTGTGGTGGGCCCTTGAGGGACAAAGACAGGAAGAGATCAGATCTGGGTATGCTCACAGCATCATAGGAGACAATGTAGGTGTGGCAGCCAAGACTATGGGTACCAGCACATAGAGTTAGGGCTTCGATATATGACTTGGGGGGATAAAATTCAGCCTGTCATACCACCCAATCTCATGCATCTTCCATGCCTGTGACTGCTGGCCTCTCTCCACATATATTGCCATAATCATCCTGAGCCCCTCACCACATTTTCCCTCTACCCTCGTCTTCAGCCTCAGCCACCTCCATCTGTCTGTCTGCATATGTCTATGGGCCCTAAACCAAAGCTGTGTTTGATGGGCAAAAAACTGATGTGGGCATTTTGTGGTCCAATGCCCCAGTCACCCTCACTCTAGGACAAGGAACCTGGCTTGTGCCTGTATGAGATCCTAACCAGGTGGTATCACCTGAGCCAAACCCCCAAAATCCTTCAGGCAAACAGCACTCCAGTATCTGAGATAGAAGGAGCCAGGCTCACCCACAGCTACAAAGCCTCTGAGGCTGAAGCCATGCTTTACTCACTCAGCCTGCCTTCAGGCCATCCATAGCTGAACTCTGACAGACTAGGACACCCAGTATAACTCAGAAGGCTCAGCTTCAGGCTCTTCTCATCTCAGTGGGGAGACCCTGGGGAACTGGCCCTCTCAGGTCAGTTCTGGTGGGGAGGGGGGGCCTGCTGGGATGCAGGTGGGAGATGCTTAGATACAGTGGGGACCAGAGGAGAGTTAGAAAGGATGTCCAACTGCAAGTGTTGGGACAATGTGCTCATAAGCACCAGGGTGTCTGTCCCTCAGGAATCCCAAGAATATTTGTCAGGGAGTTTTCAACTAGGGAGGTCCCATCTGAAGTTGCCTCAGGGTTGAACCCAAGGACTCTTCAGCTGCTTTTACCTGGCCCTGTGTCTGAAACACAAATGCTTTACTCAGACCTTAGCTGCCTGATACAAGAAATGTGGTTGGCTGACATGCTGTAGTGTCAGAACTATAACCACATTCTTCCCAGGCAGCCTTAGCCAGTGACTGAGCCAGGAGGTAGCACAGGGCTTGGCTATTTCTACCCAGTCCAAGTCTCCTCTGCCAGTACTCTTTGCTTGGGGCACCATATGGCTGCCAAACTGCCCTGTGTTTTGACAGTTCCTTCTGCCCAGTCCAGCTTATTCCATTTCGAATTCACACCTGTTAACCCCCAATAAACCTTTACCCTCCACCTTGAAATTGTGCCCTGGAGAAGCTGGTCTACAACAATTCCCACTGGTTGCATCTGGGAAGTGATATCACAGATTTTAGAAAGTTGAAGCTGAAAAAAGTGAAAGGATGTACCCAGAATTCATGAGCAACTTTAGACAAACCACAACTACCTCCCCCTTCCCAATATCAAACAAGCAATCCACACTGGAGTCTGTGAAATTTCTTCACATAATTCACCTTGTCTGCACACATCTCAACCTCCTTCCCTTCTCACAGATGACATTGAGGCCCCAGCAGGGACCTGCTCCAGAATATACCTGCCTTCCCCTGGGCTCCAGGACCTGTGTCTTTTCCCTATATTTTCCGCATATTTCCTCTGTCACTGCCTAACACAGTGCAGCTCCTGCTCTGACAGGAACCCACTGGAGCTGCAGGGAAAGCAGGTGCACTGCTCACTGACACTGAGGTGGGTGATCAGCCCACATAAATTCAGTTTGATGGATACAAGCTTGACAGGCTTAGCAAATCCACTGTGGATCCACAGCTCAGAATAAACTTTGTCTCTCTGTCTACAAAAGAGAATAAGTTTGTGTTTGTTTGCAGCAGGCTCCTGTTAGCAGAACCAAATGGAAAGGGTATCCTTAATATTTAGTGTAAATGTTTATAGAATCACGATTTGTATAATCATGGCAGTTTATACTGTTTCACTCTGTGTTACCTGTGCAATTAAACTTTCTCAATTTTCTTTGCTTATCGCATGTGAAAGAGATCTCCTTGGTCTAAAACTCATCTCAGTTGTTCTAGGAGCAGAGCTGGATTATGGTGACCCGACCGAGGAAACTCATCATTTCTAAGGTGTACACCAAAGAGGAAAATAAATATGTTTTTCAGTTTAAAAGTTTGAAAAGTAAATCTGATTCCTTTGAAAATGAACCAGACCACCTATTCTACCCACAGCCCAGCCATAGGTCCTGGGAGGGTGGACTTCAGGCAATGTGGAACAACAAAGGAATCCAAGCAAGTGGGCTACCCAGGATCTGCTACCTTCTCAGCAGTCTGAGAGCCTTTTTTGCACCTTCATTGTGCAACCTAGGTAGAGGAGCCCTGTATCATTCCCATTGTCTTCACCCACCCTATACCCACAAGTAGATGCTTTCCCAGTAATCAAGTCTTTAGCAGCCATTTGGGACCTCCCACACCCAGACATCCAGCAGAGATTGCATAGTTTAGCTCAAATTTGATAACATTGAGGTTTCTCCCCAGCTGGGTACCACCAACCTGGAATGTCAAATGCCAATTCAGAATTTTCCTAACAACAATGCCCACACAATGTGGGCAGCAGCTGGAAGGTATTTGGTAGTTGTCTAGGTGCCCTGCCCTCTGATACAGCTACAATGCCTTCCTGGCCTAACTGAGGCCCACAGGCCACATGCTGCCCATCTGTCAAGGCCAGCCAAGGCTCACCTCTAGAAAGCCTTCTCTAACTCCTACCTGGGCCCACTGAGACCCCTGCCCAATTTGAACATCAGTCTCTAGCCCTTGACTCATTCCCACTTGACTGGTATGCATGGTTAGCTGTGAACCCATTTTACCCAACACATTTTCATTGCAGACATCCTCAGTGTTCAGTGCCACTCTGAGCTCCAAGGAGATCATGAAGAGAAAAGCCCAGCCCCCATGGTAGCAGACAATGAACATACAAACCAGACACTGATACAGTAACTGCAGAGCATGGGAAGGTTAGGAAGAAACAAAAGCAGGGAACAGAATGGGTGTGGTGGGCGACAAGTGGGGATGATCAGAGATAGTCAAACCAAGGGGGTGACATTGAGATACTCTGAAACCCACTCAGATGCCATTGACACAGAGTCTTGGAATATAAGAGGCTTAGAACATGGTAACTTAAATGCTCATATCTGTTCTTGAATCTCAGGTATCATCAGTGATGAGATATCACCCAGAAGAGCCTGAGACAGATTAATTTACTACTCTGCAATGCTCATGCCCTTTAACTCAGGTTTGCACCTTTCCCTTCCTCTTCCTTCCCTTCTCTTCCCTTACTAACAAAGTCATTGACAAAGCTCACTGCCCATGTCCCTCTTTCTGTATCCATCAACAAAGGATGTAGGGAGATTGCTAGAAGAAATATGTAAGAATTTAGAATGGCCAGGATGAAGTGTAAGTCAGGTTGTCACACCAGACAGGTGACAAACACCAGCTCTAATAAAATAATTTATGATGTAGATGAATGAAGATGACTATATTTAGGTGTTATAAGATCTCAGGTGATCTCAGGAGCTGCATTTTGAAATTTCCTAAAAGAGCATAAAATTAAAACGGGTGGTCAAAATTACCCTTGAATTTTTTTT
>VMDR010037286.1:0-10270 GCA_007922815.1 Macrotus californicus | reverse complement strand
ACAGTGAACACAATGAAAAAATGCAGAATCAGGAAATGCAGATAAATATATTTTAGTAATTTTCTTGAAGCTGGTATTATAATGGTATTATAACTGGTTGCAAAAGGATAAAACATGTAGTACATCAGGTTCTTAAATAATGTTGTTTCATTCAACATTGTTTTGTTATAAAGTTGATAAGATGCTGTGAGAAACTAACTCTTGTTTGTATCATTTAACTTATGGTAAAATTGGATTCGTTGTGGGCCATTTTGCACAAAGTCATAGAACCTAACAACATTAAATGAGGACTTACTGTATTTACCTATTCATTCTTTAAGTCCTTCATTTATTTATTCATTCATTCCACACGTAGTATTTACTGAAGAGTTCATACATTACAGGAACTATTCTAGGTGCTGGAATGCCTTTTCTTCTGGAGCTGACAATCTATTGGTACTACAGTATTCCCTATGAAATCTGTTTTTTAGAACAAGGTTCAATATTATTGTACACAATTTAATTGTAGATAATATATAAGAATATGACAACTTCCTTCTACTCCACTACTATATTTTCTTAATAGGAGATACCATCATCGCTTACCTGGAATATTGCAATAGCATCCTAAAGCCCTCTTAAAGCCTTCACAGTACTGCCCAAATATGTTTTTAAAAGATAAGCCAAATATTTCCCTGCTCTGCTCAAATTCTGCAGTGTTTTAAATTTTCCTATTTCCTGTAAACAAAAAACAATTACCATAGTTTACAAAGAAAAGCCCTTCCATCCCCTCTAACCTACCTGTTACCATTACTCCATCCCTTACTCTGATACCATACTATTCCTCAAGTGTGATAAACATACTCCTGCTTCAGGACCTTTGCACTTATCTTTCCTTCTGCCTGGAACACTCTTTTTCCAGCTACCCACAGGCTCAGTCCCTCACTTCCTGTTGAACTCAACTCAGAAGTAGTCTTACAGGAGCAGCCTTTCTTGATCACTTTATATAAAACAGCTCTAACCTCACCTACATTACCAAGTTTTGCTTTATGTTTAACACAGGCTAACATGAAAAACAGTTACATTCTTCAACTTGGAGTTTTATAAAGAAGACAATTAAAGATTTATATATGCCACAAATTATGAATGCACTCTGATGTTGATATTTAGTTTTTCTCTAGAAGCCTGGTGAGATTCCTTATTCAGCATTAAAAAAAAACAAAAAACAAAAAACTTTTCCTCTTGCTTCCAGATACCTCTTTGCCCGGATTCATCTAATCCTTTTCTTTTTCATGACCACTTACTTTTTAAATTTTTATATTTTCTTTGTTTCTGGGCATCCACTATTATTTCCAGAGTTTCCTTAGCTTTGCATCTGCAACTTTTTGATGCTCATTTTGAATACAGTATTTATCAATTGATTTCTGTGGCAGTATGCTTTTCCAATAAATTATTAAAAATTCTGTTTTCTATTCAACAAGAAACATCTGTTTCATATCAGACACTGTCCAAACACTGGAGAAACCTAGATTAATACACACAGCCAACAATTTTTTTGGATGCGTATTAAGCCCCAACCTCTTAAGAGAAAGAGTACCAAAGAATTTGTGAACATTTGTTAAAAACACCACACAAATAAACTTTTAAAAGCAAGGCATGTCAGCAGAAAGGATGGGAACTCCTCTGTGGCCATAAACAAGCTGAAAACTGAAAGCAAAGAGGTGAAGGGACCATCCTGGGCATCTGCCTTATTATACCTACCCAGAGATCATTGTGGCCTTTTGTACTAAGGTTAGTCCTGTGACTCTGCCGGCCAATAACATACGAAGGATACTAGTGGGTGAATTTTTCACGCCAAGATAAGTCATTGTCCATTACGTTCTCATTCCTTTCTTCTCCCCACTGTGTGGCTGGTAGTAAAAAGCTCCAAAATGCCAGTCACCTGATCAAGAAAGTGTAGATTCTGAAGTCACCACTTGAAAAGGAACTGCCCAAGAATCTAATTGGCACTGAACTTCACCTTAGTGAAAAAATTAACTTTTATGATGTCCAATCTCTGAAATGTCAGAGTTCATCAGTTACCATAGGATGCCTTGTTCACTTCAAATAATGCAGAAATGTGTTACTGTGGTGTTCATCTGTAATCTGAGGCGGTGTTTTTTCATCTATAACAAAAACATAATATATGTGGCAACAGCCAGCAAACTTCTCCCAAGGACTAGCTTATAAATATTTCAGTCTTTGAGAACTATATGGTCCTGTGGAAACTGCTCAGCAATCTCGTACTCAGCCATCACAGTACATAATGAAAACACACACCTGTGTTCCACTACCATATCATTTACAGAATAGGTCAAAGGCCAGGTTTGGTCCATGGGTGGTAATTTGCTCAACCGTGGCTTACGGTTTACAAGGGAATTAATAATGAAGCATAGGCGTATTGTGATCCATGTTACGCGGTAGCAGAATTGTTGCTGCCATGATATGGGAGGCCAACCACGTGCCTAGTGAGTTAGGAGACGTAGCAAAAGTGATTTTTAAATCCCAGCACAGGTGTGTGCCTGGTAGTACTGGCTGAGTCTAATGATGTATAGGAAGAAAAAGGCTAAACAAAAAACAAAGATCATTCAGCAAGTAAAAATGAAAGAAATATCCTAAATTTGAAGAACTGGAAAAGCTGCATATTTTTAGACCCCCAACAAATGAGATTAAATTTTAAATTGCTTCGAGCAACAAGAGAGCTAGAAAAGTTTCTCATTTGCATAAAGTGAATAAGGGATTACAAAACCAGATGTAGATCCCATCTACATCTTCAGGGCCTCCCCTCGGTTTAGGGAGGGACAAGGGAACCAAAAAGCAAAACTGAATTGTCTGGAAGCACAGGCAAAGGTGCTTACTAGATTGCTGATGGATCTGTATTGCCAAGGAAATTACACTCTAACTACAAAAAGCTTTGGGGTAGCTACAGACAACGGAGTCTGCATCTAATCACCCTGAATCTCTTCCCAGAGGATAGGATTAACTGCTTGTCTACCAATGAAAAGTCTGTGCAAAATCACACCCTCAGCGTGACTTGAAGACAGAGAATGCCAATTCACGTGAATGAAGAGAGAAAAGGCACAAGACTATCAGTGCTTTAGTGCCGATGCGCCCACCCTTCCCCATGCATCTCAGAGCTTTGAGACAAGCAAAGGCAAAAACAACTGCAAGACATACAGAGGAGAAACACATGCTGAGGGTAAGTGGAAGTAACCACAGGAAAGATGAAATCCACACCAAATTTGAAATACAAAGGGGGAAGGAAAACACAGATCACACAACAAACAGCAGGGAAAGGATATCAAAGTACATGCTCTTCAGTAACCGAACACCATAAAAAGAGACAGGTGCAGGATTTAAAGAGATGGATTCCATTCCAGGCACCCAATTTAAAGAGCTAAATTATTTAATGGGGTAAGCTTTTTAATCAGGAAATGTAACTTTACCGAGTTTCATGGGATAATCAAAAGAAAGATACGATAATGCGTCTTCATCAATGCGTTCCCAAGCTAGTTCAGTGACTGCTATTCTCAACTGAGTATTGGTGTCTTTTAGGAAGACAAAATATTTTTTATTTACTTAGATGTATTTTTCTGTCCATTCCAACTCTTGTAAAGGAAAAAAAGCATAATTAAAAAAAAACGGTATTTCAAACATAAAACTTGTGGGGAGAAAAAGGGCCAAAAGAAGGAAGAAATGCACTGTGGTGATCAAGTGGTGGAAGAGAAAACACCCCAAAGGTAAGACATGGAGGCTTGTGCCAGAAAAAGCCACGCAAGCTCTTTTCTACCACCAAAACCAGACAAAAAAGGCTCCTAAATTACAAGCTCTTTGCTAAAATATCAACAAACGGTGCTGTTAAAATAAGAATCTTCCTTGTAAGAACTTTCCTTGTAAAATACCAGAATATCATTCAAAATGAACACAGGAGAAGCACAACCCACAGAGACCTATTGCAGAAAATCAGTAAATAATTTACATACAATTTAAATGAGAAATCCCCTTCACACACACACACTCACCAGCAACCCAAAGAAAACTATAGATTACACACCAAATAGAATTAAAAATATTGAAATAAACATTGGAAGATATAAAAAGCCCCTTTGGATCAGAAATTAAAAACTAAAAATCAAAATGGATTTGAAAAAAATGCATGACCTTCATTCAACCAAGATATGGTTGAAAATTTCAAAGCAAGATAGCAAGCATTTTTAAAAATATACAAACATACCCATTAAGGTAGAGATGAGGGGGAGATTACTATTAAATGTTATATATATATGTGTGTATATATGTATATATGTATATTTTATTGAAATATAATTGACATATTAGCTTTAGGTATACAACAATGATTCAGTATATGTATATATTGTGGAATAATCACAATAAGTCTAGTTAACAATCATCATCACACAGAGTTACTGATTTTTTTCACCACGGGGAGAACTTTTATGATTTATTCTTTTAGCAACTTTCAAATATACAATACAATATTATTAACTACAGTCATCATGCTGTACATTGCGTTTCCAGGACTTATTTATTTCATAACTGGAGGTTGGTAAGTTTTGACCACCTCTGTGTCATATTGTTGTATCACAGAAATAATGCAACTAAACATTGAGAGGAGAATGAAGAGAAAAAGAGAAACACAAAAATTTCATTGTTGTATAGGCAGTTGGTAGGGATTAAAATGGACCCTGGCTGGTGTAGCTCAGTGGACTGAGCAGGGGCTGCGAACCAAAGGGTCACTGGATCGATTCCCAGTCAGGACACATGCCTGGGTTGCAGGCCAGGTCCCCAGTGGGGGGCATGCGAGAGGCAACCACACACTGATGTTTCTCTCCCTCTCTTCCTCCCTTCCCATCTCTAAAAGTAAATAAAATATTTTTTAAAAAAGGATAAAGCAGATAGTTAAAGGTTAAATTAAAAAATGGAATGGAACTCTTTAAAGGAACTATAAGTTCAGAGGTAGAACAAAGCATTGTGAAGTATCCATTTTTTTATTAAGGAAAGAGAATACTCATTCTATGAAGAAAAATAGAAAATACAACAAAAACAATGATAAATTATGATGCAGTTGAACTAGTCCAATCAATCCCCAAAACAAATGTGAGGGGGCATAATCCCTCCATCAAGAGAAAAAAGTATTTTCAGCTGGGCACATACACATGTGTACGCACATGCACATCAAAACATAATATTCTCAATGTTGAAAGAACACTAGCTAGTTAGATCTGACAGAATTAACTTTGTCACATAAGGGACAAACATAACTATGATCAAAATGTTCCCTTTTTTCTCCCTGGGAGTATTTTAGTTGCAACTTTTTCATCGGGAAATGTAACTTCATGGAATTTCATAGAGTAATAGGGAATGGTATGATAGTGCAAGTTCATTTGTGGCGTGGTCCCCGCCTAGTTCCATAACCACGATTTTCAACTGGGTTTTGGTATCTTTCGGGGAGAGAAAACATTTTTTATTTATTTAAATGTATTTGCCAGTCTCAGCCGAGACTTGTGAGATTGTCTCCACACGTGCTTTCACACTTCCTTCAGCGTCATGGTCGATCACAAATGTTCTGTTTCCATTATCTCCCGGACCCAGTTATACCTGTCCTTCCAAGGGTCATTAAAGTAACAATTATTTAGTCTTCTTTTTCAGTGATGCCTCAGTCATGCTGGCATTTGTGCTGTCATCATTCTGTTTTCTTTGTCTGAACTCTTAGAAAACATGGTTAAAATATAAACTAGCACTATCTCCATACAAAGTTAATCCACAGTCAGCGTCAGAGTGTGTTTGCTGTCAGTCCCAATTACAATACAATACAATCCACTAAAGTTTCCCCCTTAAGTCACGTCATCCAGAGTGAAGCAACAATGGATAATTATTGTGGACGGTAAATTGTGGTTGCTAATATCAGTCACGAGAGACTGCACATCAGAAACAGTGAGTGCATTTGCGGATAACCTCAAATGAATCAGTATGACACTAAAATGAAGGCCTAAGCAGCTTCTAAGAAAGAATATATTAAGATGAAAGCCAAAGGGGTGTAGGATCAAGAGTGGGAGGTGGGGATGGCTGGGGGCAAGGAGGGGTGAGGGGAAATGGAGACAAGTGCACTTGAACAACAATAAAAAAATGAAAAAAAGATGAAAAATAAATAGTATGTTAGGATTCATGCAATAAAGCCTCTTGGGTTTACCCTAATTCCTTTTAGAAGGAGTGCTGCAGTAAAGAAAAACATACTTTTCATCAATAACTCTGGGAAATTTCAAATCATAAACACACACTTACTTGCACCTGTTTCAGAGCACAATACCAAAAGGGGTGAGTCATTCCCTTTTGCAAAGAACACGGTAGAGCACGGAACGGTTGCCACATTACACAACGCCAGGGCCCCTGAGCAGCTGCACATGGCTCCCCAAGCTCCAGGTGCTAGTGAGTTAGCAGGAGTCTAAAAGTGCCCGATGGCTGCCAGACCCCTCAAGAAGAGAGAGCCAGATAGACATGGGGGACAGTGCCCAACTAAAGCTGGGGTGCCAAGCACAGATACCTTGGCCCTAGATTAATGTTCTTTTAATATGGCAATTTATATAGATATTCCGATTTTCAGTGGCTCATGAAATAAATTGCTAGCACTTTTTTGCCCTCTCTGGGCATAAAGTAATAATTCCCCCTGGCAAATGCTTCTTCAAACCAATACTAATTCCCACATAAGTGGTATTGTAGAGAGAGGGAAGCAGCACGTGAGCAGCTGGGCAGGAGACCAAGTTTCTTCTGATGAAAGTCCACTGGTGTCCTACTCCCTCCGGAGGAAATCCGCAGCGCATGAGTGATGTGCAGTGGAGTGTTGGATGAAGCTGTCAGTGAAGCAGCCAGAGGAATGTGGCCTCTCAGTGCTGCCACCTTGGCCAGACGCTGCAAATGGTTCTTCTGGAGGTTTGAGGACTTAGAGGGGAATAGGTTTTCCAAGTGCTAACTATATGTGCAGTCAGTCTTGGGAACATAAGATTATTGAGGTAATGAATTAATTCAATTAATGCAGGCCACTTTACGTAAAGTTTAATGGAGACCTTGAAAATATAGTAGCTGACTTTACAAAAAGTCTCTCCAAACTTCTTCCTTTAATACTTAATTCTTTAAGTGCCCCTATAATGTGTTCACATGACAGATCATTTTATTAGCTAGTAATTATATTTTTATGTAAAAGCTGTGGTAAAGTTTCTCATATTTTTCTGAGTGTACTCAAGTATCATTGAGAGGCTGACTGACATTTAATAGTCAAATTCAATACAATTTGTGGAGCCCCTTTGAAGGTGTTTGTTTCAAATACATATACAAATATTCTAAGTACAACTATCTATTAACTGTTAATTATATGGTATAAAAATCCCTCCTACATTGAGCGAAAATATTTCTCCCAATTAATTTGAGAAGTAGAGAATCTACAGAAAAAACAAACAGAGACTAAATGAGGGGAGAAAGGAATCGGAGCAGGACCGGGACTTCTCTGTAGACTACTAAAAGCTTTGCATTCTTCTGTTGCCCCAGCCTCATCTTATGTTATTGAAAAAGCAGGTCATCCTTAAGAATTCTAAAATAACACATTTAGTGGGTGAGAAATTGAATAGGTATTAGTGTCTTAAAAGTGAAGCCCCCCGTTATGCCTGTTGGAATTCAAAATGTTTATAATTCACTTGGGCTGGTAATACCCACACCTATCACTTCTCATAAGCAGAAATCAATGCTTATTAGCTGTTCAAACGCAAGCCATCCTGCCTGGTCTTGAATTCGGTAGTTCATAAGATTGTTTTCATCATTAACAAAGTTGATACACCTAAAATACTTCAAACATTACCTGGCACAGAATAAGTGTTATAAAGCATTAGCTTTCCATGATTAAGACATAACTAAAATACAGGAAAAGGCTGTACACCACCCCACAAAGGAAAATCAAGTTCTTAAAGGGAATTGCAACAATGATTCTATTGCTATAAAATATGTGTAATCTCTAAGAGAATTTTTTATGCTAAATAAAACCTGGTATGTGTGTCCACCAAAAAGTTTACCACCCGATTTCTTTCAGCATCTCTGGGCGTACTGCCTGCAAATAAGCATGCTTTTTTTTTTCCTTGCTTTGCTTTATTTCACTTTGAATAGTGGCTTCCTCTTGCTTCCTGTGTTTATCAAATAATTATTTTATTCCTTCCCTGTTAAGAACCACCCACATGATATTTAAAATACAGTTACCCTTTTCTGTAAAGCACTAGGCTAAATATTCTAAGTGTTTATAAAGATTCCATCAAGGATCTCTCCACTTACCTAAGGGGAGGGTAGATGAATGGAGCTGGGAAAAGGTTGGGCGAGATTTTGTAACCTGGTAATTTTAAAGATACCTCTTGACATTTTTTTTTCCTTTCTGAGTCTTCTCTACACTGGACTAACTTCCACAGCATGTTAGATATCATAATCCAATAAAACATATTGAGATGATGTTAGTTTAAAGGTCTTAGCCTTGTTCTGTATTTGTTTGCATTACTCCTGGAATCAAGGGTCAAAGGTTACCTTATGAGCAGATTTTGGTGGTTATAATACACTTAGGAACATATCATTTCCAGGAATGGTTGGCCTAAACTTACATTGAAGAGCATCATCCCCTCTTTCAAATAAGTTTCTCTCCAGTTCTCTTTCCTGTGCAGCTACCTTTAAAATACCTCCTTATATATTATGCTTTGCTTTATTTCACTTCACAGATATTACACTTTTTTACAAATTGAAAGCTGGTGGTAAACCTGCATCAAGCTAGTCTATTGGCACCATTTTTCCAATTTGTTCATTTTATGTTTCTACATTGCATTTTGGTAATTCTTGCAATATTTCAAACTTTATTGTTATTGTTACATTTGCTGCAATGGCCTGTGACTGGCAATCTTTTATGTGACTACTGTAATTGTTGGGGGCCACCAGGAACTGCACCCATGCAAGACGGTGAACTCATTCGATAGATGTTGTGTGTGTACTGGCTGCTCCACTGACCAGTCACAACAATATCGAAATTGGGCCCATTTACAACCTACCATGGCCGCCAAGTGTTCAAGGGAGAGGAAGAGTCAATCAACATGGCAACCTTCACTGTCTTATTTTAGGAAATGGCCACAGCACCAGCCGTCAGCACCCACCACCCTGCTCACTCAGCAGCCATCAACATAAGGCCAGGCCCCCCACCAGCGTAAAGATTATGACTCGCTCAGGGCTCAGGTGTTGGTTAGCATATTTCAGTGAAAAGTACATAAATGTTTTTAGACATAATGCTATTGCATTCATAATCGACTACAGTATAGTGTAAAGAAATCTTTAGATGCACTGGGTAATCAAAACTTTGATGCACTTCATTATGTCATTTGCTCTACTGTGGCGGTCTGGAAACAAACCCACAATATCTCCAAGGCAGGCCTGTATTAATAAAGTATTTCTTTAGCTTAGAAATGTCTACAATCTTTAAAATTCCCCCACTTAACATGTAAATGTTCATGTAAATGTAATGCCCATCTCTGATTTAGATGTTCATTGATATCATGTTACCAATTTCCACTTTATAAATTACTTTTATCATAGGCTGGATATGGAGACTCTTCAGACTGAGCCACAGAATAGTTCATCTGGATGAGAGCCAATAAAAAAACATTAAATTGGGTGGGAACCAAGATAAACATTCCAAAGATACTAGTTTGCCTATGCTGGCAATTTTATCATTTATGCAATCCAAATGATAATCAACATGTATAATTTAATAATGATATATTATTTCTTACTGTATCACCAAGGTCTAGCAAAGGGCCTGGTTTATAGTAGGAACTCAACACATATTAATTAGAAGGCTGACTAAATAAGTGAATGAGAAAATAATTGTAGCAACAAGAGTGCAACCACTGCACTTGGAAATGAACCTGGACTCAGGTTTACAACTTCATTGGTTCTTCAAAAGCAGCTGCAAGTTTCCTTATTAAAGAACAAAGCTCTTGATTTCTACTTCTAGCAAAATGGAGTAACAGGTATAAATGTAACAAAATAGGTACAAGATCTATGAAAAATTGATGAAAGAAGTCAAAGATCTATGTAATTGAAGAGATAATTTATGATCATATATAGAAAGATTTAATAATGTTGAAATGTCTGTTCTTCTCAATTTGATCTATAAGTTCAGTTTGATAATCAAAATCCCAGCAAGTTATTTTTGATATCA
>VMDR010037285.1:0-10269 GCA_007922815.1 Macrotus californicus | reverse complement strand
AAAAAAGAGACTAAAAAAAATTAAGTAATTTGTCCCAATAGGGTATATGATAGAAGAAGGATTTCAAGTAAGTCAATCACCTAACTCCAAAGCCAGCTTGTTTGGCTACCCCACACTTGGATCAGCAACTCAGATTTCGCATAGAAAAGGTTCTAGACCATTAGAAGTGAATAAGAGCAGGAAGAGGGTAGGCAAAGGCCTGCCTGCAGGGCCTGTGTTTGTTTAATGAAGTGCTTATGAACCTGCCACACAGACTTAGGAGTCAGTTTGTACCTACCGTGCCTTTCTTCATAGTTACACTGAAAACATTCCAGAAGCAACTATCTCTTATACTCTTGCATAAGCTTTTTCACTTAACTAGGAAACCAGTAAATCTAGAAGAAAATCTGGGACCCATAATTGCTGTCATGATATTTGCTTGAGAATATGGGGTCTGGTCTTCGACATGTACACGCAGGAAGTTTCCGAGGCAGACTTGGCTGAGTGTTATGCTTAGAAACTTTGATACCTCACTCAGGCCACCCTTAATCAGCAGGCTGAATCTGCTGCAAGAAACACAAAATTCTAGAACTTGTGTGACAATATGCAAAGAGAATAGATTGGAAAGGAAGACTATCCTTTTTACTGGAGAATATGTCCCTGTGATTCTCCAACCTGCTGGAAATTTAAAGAGGTCTACTTTAACTTCAGGTTCCTTTAACTCAGTTGTTAAAGATGAAAAGTGAGGAGTCACACATGCAGAGTTTCATAATAAATGATGATGAGCAATACTCTGCAGAGGAGAGTAATTTGTCATGACCTTTTTACATGTTGTACAATGACTAATGATGTCGATCTCTGACTCGCTGCCTTTGGATAGATGGTCCCATAGTTTTAATTTTTGGAAAAGACAGAAGAAAGGAATGTATAACAACAGCACAGGAAAAGATCCTAGGAAAGGGGAAAAGTATGTAGCCTACTGGTAATAGAAAGAGAAAAGGGCAGAATTCTACAGGGAAGAAGAGGTATAGACTTAATACTGGAAAACGTGCAAAGAAACTTTGGGTGTCTCACATGGAATGTACCTGTTGACTTCACTTAGTTTTGTCATCCGCCAATAATAGAGACTGAGACAAAAGAGAGTAGATTTTAAACGTTAAGTGTGGAGCTATTTTTATCTTAAAAATAAATGCCATATTTTATGAACGTTTAAAGCATTTTCAGTACCTGGGAGTTTTCTTATGAGAACCTCACTGTACCAGGAATCAAGAAATATTTATGAAGCACCCAGTGTGTGTAGGGCAATTTGTCAGTTGTTTTGGGAGGTACTGAAGAAATAGGACATAATCCCTCCCCTAAGGGGATCTGCAAATCAGTGGGGAGGAAAATCTCTCAAACATGAAGCAAACAGAGGACTGTGAGATTGTATGTTTTAGTGATACAGATATAAAACCACTATGGAGTCTAAAGGAGATCACAGGTTCCCTGCAGGAAACAGAATCAATCTAGCTTTCAATGTATGGATGAGAATTAGGGAGGAAGTTGGCCAGAGGAGAGCCCTTTCAAGCAGAGGAACGATAGGTGGGGTCTTGGAGATCTGAAGGTGCATGAGATGTTTATAGAGAGCAGGAGGCTGGTTCTTAGGGCAGTTGGGAAAGAACAGTGGCGAGGGGCAGGTCTCAGGTTGCACAATGAGGATGAGGCTCCTCTACTGGTCTTGGTTACAGTCAAAGATTGTATGTGACCCTTTTGAGAGAACATGGAAGCTACCAGTTATTCAGACAGTGGATAAAGAACAAGCAGGGTCTTTTTACATTTTGGGCACTCATCTAAGCTAATTATTTTTTATCAATAGAGAAATAAGTAGTCAATCCTTCAATACTCCTTTACATACAGGTGATTGAATTTCCTTTATTTAAATGGAACAAATATGTTTAAATGGAACATATTATTTTGAAATTTTACTTATAGTTAAAAAGTTCCTCAGGGGGTTGAAAATTTAGGGTAGTCCCTGATTTCTTCCAGAATTTTCCTCTTTATTAGTTTGTATAAATAGTGATTCACCCTAGAAATGAGTTATGGGTAGGAGGAATCTTTTCCCCCCCTGTACTGTAGAACACAGCATTCCAGAAAAACCTCATTTCTGTTGATGAATGGCTATTGGCATACAGAAATCTGGCATGTGGTTGAGGAGAAGGGTTACAGCTGACATGAGAAAAGCTTGAGAAGGAAACCATAATCCCCCTTCAAATTCACTGCTTATTAGAGGAGCTAAAATGATTAAGCAGCTGGAGGTTTTGATGTATGAGCAAAGATTAAAAGAATTACATGTGTGTAGGTTGGCTGAAGAGCTAAGGAGTGTGTGTGCATGTGTGTGGGGTGGGGACCTGATAGCCATTTGCAGATAATTGAAAGTATAGTCCCCCAAAGTAAAGGGATTGTGGTGATAGTCTTCAGGGGATTATCTAAGGGTAATGAATGAACTGAAGAAAGGGAAAAAATAGTTTCATCAGGAAGACTTTCATAATGAGTGAGACTTCAGAGGCCATAAAAGGATCTCCTATGAGAGGTGGTGAAATTCCCATCCCTTGAGTCATTTGCAGGAGACCTATTAAGTTTTGGAAGTGTGTCATGCTGTCCGGTGGGGGAACAGATTCAGTAAGCAAGGCCATCCTTTGACCTGATGTTTTACAGCACCATTTGTAAGATGAATCAATTGGTAAACAATAAATTTGGAAACTCCCTGGAAAGTCAGTCTGTCTTATCTCACTGATAATTTTCTTCAAGAAATAGAAACATTTTCCACACCTCTACCTCTTCTGATTTCCACACTTTGTCCTTGGCATTATATCGTGTCCTAATGGACATAAAGGTCCAATGGTAGAGGAAGTGCAAGATTGAGAAGATAAATAGCATGCAATTCAGGAAACGGCAATATTAATGACCGCCCCCCCACAACTGTAATCTCTTTTCCAAACATGCCTACTGTCTGTGATGCTAGGAGGACTCTTGGTATTGTGTTCCTCATGGTCCTTTTCTGTTAATTAGTGTTTGGACCATGCAACTCTTGGAAATAAAATTAGTCAATGCCAGCCTTTCTCCAGTATCGTTATCAGGCAGAAATTCTTTCTATTTCATAAGGTACAGGAACTAAAAGAGGTTGGATCTCAGAGTACTTTATTTTAATGCAGATGGCCTAAAAAACAAAACAAGAAATCCTGTGACCTAGTAGCATTATATCCTTTGATCTCACAGCTTCTCTCTTAGGTTTACTTCCCCTACAGGAAGGATAATAAATGATTCTCCCATAAAGATTTGTATACAAGTGTCCCTCTGCCTCTTCATATGGAAAGTAGAATAGGCAGATTAATAAAATAAACTGAACAGTCAGGATTGAGGCTAAGCAGTCCAGCTTCTGAGTTCTACCTCTTCCCTATGTCATATGTCAATGCGCAGATTTCCCCAACTTCTCTGATTCAAGCATGTATATATGGAAGACCCCTGAAGGTGTAATGCCACTGAACTACTTGTAACCCAGGGCAGCAGAGCTGGTCACTAACAGTAGAACTGCAGATGGCCTTGCTCTTAAAAATTTCATGTCCTTCCTCATAGGGACTTAGCTCACCACCTTTCTTGTCTTCTTGTTCTTTCTTTTCTTCTTTGGGCTGTCCAGACACATTGAAAATCATTTCCTCTGTATTGATGAGATATTTGTTTCTCTTTTCCTCACTTCAACCTGTACTGGCCATTCCTGAGGGCTCAGATCCTATAACCAGCAGGCTGATCAGGGTGCTTTTGTGCAGTAGAGGACATTTTCTTCCCTAAAAGGGATTCTAATGTCAGTTATTAAATTACCCTTTCTTTTCTTTTCCCCATTGTACTTTTTATCCTACAGTTGGGTTGTTTTTCTTAGCTTTATTGAGACATATTTGACAAATAAAATTGTATATATTTAAAGTGTACAATGTGGGGATTTCAGATATGTATACAGTGTGAAATGATCACAACAATCAAGTTAACACATCTGTCACCTCACATAGTTACCACTGTGTGTGTGTGTGTGTGTGTGTGTGTGTGTGTGTGTGTGTATGTATGGGATGAGAATGCTTAAGATCCACTCTCTTAGCAAATGTCTAGTTCACCAAATTGAACTAACAAGCAAAACAGTGACAGACTCACAGATAGAGGGCGGGATGACAGCTATGGTGGGGGGGCGGGGTTAGGGGTGGAGGGATCAAACAAAAAGGAGAATGGACTTACGGACATGGACAACAGTGCGGTGATTATGGTGGGTAGGGGAGGGGGATAAATGGTAATGGAAAAAATACAATTAAAAATACCAAAAAGAAGGGCACTATAGATTTTCAGAAAGATGAACTTGTTCAGCTTTGAGTATTATATTTTTTTCCTTATACGTCTCCTTCTTACTCCCTGCAGTTAAAATGATACTTCTAGTATAACATTAATGTTTGTCCTTAAATGTACTTATCTGGCAAAGTAGAAAGTTAAAAAAAGTCTAGTTCACAACACAGTATTATTAACTATAGTCACCATGCTGCACATCAAATCCCCAGAAATTATTCATTTATAACTGATAGTTTTACCCTTTGCTCAACCTCTCCCCATTTTCCCCTCCTCACAGCATCCACTTTTCTACTCTCTGTTTCTGTGGGCTTGGCTTTTTAAAAATATAGATTTCACCTACAAGTGAGATCATGCAGTATTTGTTTTTCTCTGTTGGCCTGATCTCACTTAGCATAATGTCCTCCAGGCACATCCCCATTACAAAAGACAGGATATCCTTTTTAAGGGTGGATAATCCATTGTGTGTATTCTTTCTCTCTCTCTCTCTCACTCTCTCTCCCCCACATTTTCTTTATCCATTCATCTGTTGATGGCCACGTGGGTTCCATGTCGGTTATTGTAATAACGCCCGCAATGAACATGCAAGTGCAGGTAGCTCTTCGAGGTACTGACTTAGTTCCTTTAGATATATACCCAGAAGCAGGACTGCTGGATCATATGACAGTTCCACTTTTAATTTTTTGAGAAAAATTAAAATTATAGTTGAGAGTTTGATGGATCATTATCAATTATGCCAAATAATTTCATTCTCTCTTTTGCTTTTTAGCTAATACTCATTAGCTGAACAGGTCTGTGGTTAAACTTTTGATGTTTGGTTGATCATAAGTTTTGACATTCATTTTGAACTCTAAAAAATAATACATATAAACATTGTTTATCTTATTTACTGAGTCTTTTGGCACCCTCTTGAATTTTGTGGCCAAGGCCAGTGCTTCACTTGCCTAATCCTAGTCCTGGCTTGGCCTATTTATCAGGACTAGTTATTGGACAATCCCCAAAGAAAGCAAAATCATAGCACAAGGTTTAGCAATTCTTTTCTGAAAGATATAATTTAATTTTTTTTCCATTTTTCTCCTCATGGAGCTAATATAGCTTGCCAGTTTTTATTATCTTCAAATCATGATCAGTCAGATAACAACTGGAATGCAATCCATTTCATGATTTATTTGGCTATTTGTTAGGGAAACTAGCAACACTCATTGACCAACAGAATAAATTTCTGCTCATTTTTAAAGTCTTCATCTTTTGCAGTATATTTGAGAAAGTTTCTGGAATTTGGGAAGACCACATAGTTCTGAAAAATCTAAACAAGTTAGTATAGATCTATTTTTAAATCCTCAAATAACAAAACCCTTACATTATTGTTTTCAGAAATTACCCTTCCTAGAAAAATGCTCTTCTGCTTTATGTAAATGAGGAAATGATAGCTCTTGAGAGGTTGTTAGGGAAGGTTTTTGGATGTCTGCAGATATTGAATTTAATGTAGTGGGGGGTGAGGAGGGCAGTTGTGAATGGTTGCGGGGGAGAGGTCTATTGGGTCTGCCACTTAAAATGATAAATATTACATATATTTTTCTAGATATGAAGAGAAAAGTCTTATGAAAGTATTATAATGAGCCTTTTGGAGGTGTTAGGGTACCAGATCTCAGAGAAAGGCAGAATAGGAAGAATGCAGGCAGAGCTGAAGGACAGTTTGAGGTCCAAAGGTAGGATAGTTGGGGACTTGCATTTCTATACTTAAGCTATATATTTAAAAGAAATAGGGAGACTCTTAGTACAATCAGGTCAAGACAAAATATTTTTGTTGACTCTCTGCACCCATTAACTGCAGCTTATGATATGGCCAACATGGCAGGCAGCCCAGCTTCCCTCAAGCAGTCCTTGGTCCATCTCCAAGTGGCCATTGACAAGCCGGGTCTCCTGGCTGTGTTATTAATTAACCCTGGCAGATCGTCAGCATTTTCATTACCTTGGCAGAAAGTGGGCTTTTCCCTCATGTGCTGAGCTAACCTCTGAGACTGCAATGCTCTCCATGCCAGCGCTCCACTGAAGTCACTGAAATCATCACATTTAACTCTGTTGCTAACTGCTGATGTTGCAACAGTTTTGGAAACAGCGAAGCCTCATCCAGGTGTCATTTGTTTTCTTTAAAAAAATGCTACAGAAGGCCCAGTTCTGCTTGCTGTTCTGAAATAATGATCAGAGTTCCTTGTTTCAGTTGATCAAATTTATTTCAGGAATAGAAAAATCAGAGAATAATGTACTATAATATCTGCCTTGTTGATCACCTGAAGATATTAGATTTGTGAACTATAATTAACACAGGGCCAAAAAGTGAGAATCACAGAATGTTGGAATTATATAGTCCAACCTTCATATACACACATAACCTTCTTTATAATATCCCCAGACATCTTGTCATTCAAACTGTGCCTGATTCCTCTTATTAACAGAATCTTAATTACTTTTTAATGCAGTCATTTTCATGTTTAGAAAAGTAGTGTGGTTCAAAGACAAAATAAGTTTTTGAGTCATATAACTCAATCCAAAACTTAGAGTTGATTTCTCGGAGCCATATTGTACTTGGGAAAGGAACTTGGCTTCTCAAAACCTCAGTTTCCCAGGTATGAAACAATTTTTAAATATCTCTTTCAAAGCATCGTTATGATAATTAACTGCTGGAAAATACTGTGTTTTGTCTAGTAGAAGTTTCTAGAGCTTACTAGTAGAAGTTACATTAAGGACAGCACACGTCTCCTTTATGTATACATTGCAATAATTTGAGTTACATTTCTGCTTGTTATCCCATGTTCTTACCACGAACATTCTGGTGAATCTAGTAGTTTTGGATGTTCCACAGACACGTTGTAAGTGTAGTTTAATTAGGTTCTGCTCTGCTTTTCCTTTGAGCCATTCTGCATTTCAAGGAATCACACTGGCTTCCTTCTGGATTAAGTTGCTTCCCCATGAAGCATCACTACCAGCAGGGAATACAGAGCCTCCTCTCAATCCTGCAGGGCAAAGGCAGAATGCAGCTATCACTTTTAATGTGACTTTATTGGAGGCTTGGAAAAATGGATGGGAATTTCAGAAAAAAAATTGAATTTATAAAAAAATGATTTTTCTCAAATATAGGAGTAAGACTCAGTCAGCCTCACTACAGGGCTCTCCTATTGCTGGCCTTCTTACTGAGCTCCTAAGTTGCCTCACTGAGACAACCTCCAGCTCCTGCCTTTGTTTCTGGTCTGTTGCCATGCCACAGGGGGACTTTACCACTCCCAGCAAAGCAGGCCTGGAGTAATCTCATCTATGTCAAATGCAGTCCCCTAGCGCTTTGTGACCTTAAGATGGGAAAATGTTTTCTTTCCACCTTCAATGTCATCAACTCTGCTCCACAACTTATCTGTACCTAGGATGATGGGCCAGGCATGGGAACTTCTACTACATCTGAGGGAAAATTTCTATGTCCCTCTGACAATGTGGAGAAGTCTGAACAAAAGATTTCTAACAGAATTTAATAATCTAACATCAGTATTTTTCCTGAAGTCAGTCTTTCCCTTTCCTCCAACTCAAGGTGAATGGCAGGCTTATTTTTCTCCTGATTTCATTATGCTAATTTCATTATATACATACACACACATGCAAATACATATATATTGCTATAGATTGGGTGTTTATGTCCTCCCCCTAAAATTCATATATTGAAACCCAGCCCCCAATGCAATGGTATGAGGAGGTGATTACTTCATGTGGATGGAGCCATCATGAATGTGATTAACGTCCTTACAAAAGAGACCCCAGAGAGCTCCCTTGCCCCTTCCACTGAGAGATGAAGGCTGACTATGAACCAGGAAATGGGCTCTCACCAGATACCAAATCTGTTGGTGCCTTGATCTTAGATTACTCAGCTTCCAGAACTGTGGGAAATACATTTGTGCTCTTTATAAGCTACCCAGTCTATGGTATCCTGTTATATATCAGACGGAGCTGACTAAAACAAATGTATATACACACATATGAGCTCTGTTTAGAAGGTATCCAGCCATGTAGTATGAAAAATAGAGACATTTACTGAAAAAGATAGAAGATACAAGAAATAATGATGACTCAGTCCCCTTCAAAGTAGGCACCTTGGGACCTCACACAATTCTCCCAGTCTTCATCAGCTGCCCTGTCGTATTTTCCTGAATCTCACCAATGGAGACTTCTCACTGAATTCTCTTCCCTTTCAAAGGTGATTTTGGTTTTGGGAAAAACCAGAAGTTACAGTGCACCAAAGCTGGGCTACAGGGGGGTGAATCATCTGGGTAATTTGATGTTTTACCAGAAAACTCTGCATAAGAGGAGACGTAATGCATGAGCAGGTGTGTTGTGATGGAGCTGCCAATCACCAATTGCCCATAGCTATGGCCTTCTGAATCATCCAAATAGGTTGTGCAGAGGAATGCTCAAGCTTAATGACAAACAATTTGATGCAGATTTATTGCTCTACTACCTCATTTTAACTGTGATGGCCACACTGTGCACATACAAACTCAGGGGCATCTTACCACCCTCACTGACTAGTAGAGTGAAGTTGTCATGTTCACACATGCGCATTCCAGTCCAGTCTCCTCGGCTGCCACGTTACATCAATGTTGCTCAAACAACCGTTCTTGTAATATTAACAATGGCTGGACTTTTTCTGGACAGACCTCATGTATACAAACACGTATATAAATATGCATGTGTATCAGTTTAGGGAATTCTAAACTAGTACTAAAGAAACAAAGATTTCTTTAAAATAATAATAATCTGAGTTCAAGGGGAGGATTATACTATGACCATACATTTTCTGTTGCTTAATAGAGGAATTAATAACCTTTTTTTTTGTAAACCCTTCACCCTTCCCTTCCCCCATTATCCCCTCAGTAACCCCCAATACACAGAATAGCTCAGCCAGGTAATGCATTGTCTCAAATCATTTTTTTAGAAGACAATTTTCACTAAGTTTTTACATATAAAAAACTCATCAGGTTGGTTTACCTAGAAAAGGAACAATTTTAATATCGAAAATAAAATGTATTTATCTCAATAAAGAATGCAGTGTGGAATTCATAACTAGTTCTTCTATACTGTTCTAATCAATTATTCAGAACCACTTTTTGACACCAGAATCAACTTGTCATATATTTAAACTTATAGGCATATACTAGGTGTGCAATAACATCAGTTTCCCTTTCTAATCTTTAAAACTTTTCCTTCAGTTGTGCCAAATTAATTTCTCTAAAATTTTCATTCACAGATCCTGTTTCTGTGCCTTGTGAAGCTGTAGTATTTCATACCCTTTAAATTGTAGCTCTGCCCAAATTTGGGTTTTTACAGCTGGAAGGGACAGCACAGATTTAACCTTGTGTCTTGGTATTAAGGCACAAAATGTGCCAGTGAAAATCATCCCCCCTCCACCATACCTACTTTTGGGGCATAAAATAAAGAATTGGACTTTTTATATGTTTGTTTTCCTTGGACTGGGAAGGAAACAAAAAATTTTGATAGTTAAGTGCCGCTGAATATTTTCTTTGGAAAGGGAAAATCTACAATTCATGATTAAAACTTTATTTAGTGAATAAGTTATTATACATTTTATCATTCAGAAAATTAAAGCAATCTAAGGCAAAAATGATGTTATTTCTCTGGCTTTTCCCTTAGTAATATATTTCTCCACTAGTATTTGTCAGACAGAAGCAGAACCTCACACTGTGGCCCTTCCCTAGGTGTTGCATTTAGGCTAAGGAAGGAATGTTGTCTTTAGCATCTCATCACTTTACTTAGCAAAGTATCACTCCCTCCGAGTTCTAATAGTCATCCATTCACTCGTCTATCTGTCCATCCGTCCATCCATCTATTCATGATTTGGTCAATTCTTTGAATGTCTTAGTTACTTAC
>VMDR010037284.1:0-10269 GCA_007922815.1 Macrotus californicus | reverse complement strand
TCTCAAACGATGTTCATTGGAACTCTCATTTCAGAAGTCAGTAATAGGCACCCTGTCGAAAAAAATGTAAATAGCATTCAATGGTCAACACATGGGTCAGGTTGTAATTTATATCCCCAAAGGATCCGGGACATCTAGCATTGTAATAATCAGGTAGTTTTGTGTATTCTTATAGTCCCCAAACTTATTTGAACACTTTTCATATGAGCTTATGAGGCACTTACTCATATGAGCTTCTATATTTTCCCCTCTTTTCTATAACATTTATTAGAAACAAGACCTCACATGGAAATAATCTTACCAGACCCTCCCCTTGTATTTTATTTACAAAGGTCAGCTCTTCATCATCCCTAACTGCATGCACCTAACTGACCAGTCTTCTCCAAATGCAACTTTTAAAATTTAATGAGTTCAGAAACCTTCACTGGCTGCTCAGTTTTCAGAATAAAGGCTGAACACCATGGTCAAGGCCTTTCATAATTAATTTTCCCTCTTTTCCATCTTTAGATACCACCATGCTCCTAGACACACCTGCTTACCAGCCACACTTATTTATTTATGTATAAATTGGCTGTCTTCTTCCTGCCTTGTGTCTTTGCCCACACCCTCTCCACTAGAGTGCTCTCCGTGCTCCTCTCTAGTGGCAAAAGTCCCCACTGGCTCCCCGATCCCACTTTATTCTCTTCTGGAGCACAAACAAAATCATTCTCTTTTCTGAACGCTTCACACTTATGCCCGTGCTGCTTCTTTCTCCCATGAGGAGTTGGACAGTTGAGTCTGAGTGGTTAAGAACAGCAGAAGACAGCAAAAGACTCACCGCATCTGCCTGACTCAATGATCTTGGACAAGATAGTTCACCTCTGTTTGCTCTGAATAATGTTTTGAAGTAGGTATTATAAATTGAAAATGAACTTAACATTTCATGTTTATGCTTTGTATGTCTGAACATGTTGAGAGTGCCCCAATCTTTTATCCTCCCAGTACTCCTGCTGTAGAGCCTTGAGACTCACAGAGTGAATGCACTGCTGTCCCGTCATCCCTCGTTCTGTGAATTTTATTTGCTCGGACATAAGTGATAACAAACACCTCACCACCGCTACCTGGCAAGCAGAGATTGGAAGGTGCTATCAGCTGTAAGACGCCTCAATTTCAGATACGTTAAAATGCAAAAGAAGGCATGTCTTAGTGTAAATGAAATATTGTATTATGCCCATATTATAAATGAGATTCAAACAGGTTAAATTCTTTCTGTTCGTTATAAAGCTAATGAGCAGAAAAGTGTCCTGTTGTCCTGGAACTGATTTTAAAACTTGATTCCTGTATAACATTCTACCGCTCTTTAACTGAATGCCTTCCAAGTGCATTAAGTCAGTAAAATCCACAGTGGCTTCAAAACTTAAAGGAGCAGTTTTCACGAGGGTGACTTCTCTGCTTAATCTTGGGGCCCAGACAGGTTCCCCAGAACTCCAGCACCAGAAACTCCAAGGCACATTTGCAAGTTTTTCTCCTTTTCTGGCATCAAAAGAAAAAGCTAGCTTCTAAGAAGTACAGCCTCAGGTGCACAAGTGGCAGTGTGGGGGGGGGGGGGGGGGGAAGGGGAAGTACGTGGAAAAGAACAGAGTTCATCTACATACCTGTTTCCAGGGCCGCACCAGCTCCTGGAGCCTCCACTAGACTCAAACCCCCAGGACAGACAAGTGTTATGCATAGAGCTGAGGTCCAGAAAACCTAAGTGGATTGTTTGTCAGTTCCAAAGAAATAACCCAGCGGACGGCCACGAAAGACATGGGTTTATTAGGACTTACATGTGTGCTGGAGGCGGCCTCCTGGTGAAGTTTACCACCAAGTCCCATCCAGTCTGTGGATGAGCCGCACTGGGGGTGGCCAGCCAATGAAATTTTACCAACCCAGACTTTCCGAGTACAAGATTGTATAAAGTACAGAAAACAAAGCAAAGCAGAACATGCAGGGGGAAGGGGGACATGCCTACACGCAAGCTGTGTGAGATGAAAATTCAAGTTCTTTTCTCTGCAGTTGTTTTCAGTGCAGGCTGACATCTGAGAACAGTTTTCTGTTCGGCCATTTCTTGACCGAGGAACTGGCCAGGCTCCTGAGGTCGGTCCCACGGTCTGCTTACTGACAGCCTTCATCATATTCCCACAGGGTGGGAGAGGGAGCGGGAGCTGGGGAAGGGACCCATGTTCCCATTTACCGCTTAACAAGGCAGCTGGGAGTGTTTGGATAACTCAGGTAGTTGAGTTCTACCTGAATTAGAGGCTGTTTGCATAGTGGTTCACAGCCCAGATTTGGACCCAGCTGAAACACTGATTAACCTCTTACTAGCCCTGGACTGGGGCCTTTCTAGGCTCAGTTTCCTCATCAGTAAAATTTGAAAAGTGAATTGACATCCTCAGAGACTTGTGGTAGGGAGTAAATGAAATAATGAATGTACAGTACTTTGTAGAATGCCTGGCACATGGTAAGTACACAATAATTGATAGCTGTTATAATCGTTACTGCATTTTTAAAACCTAAATATAAAAACAGGCAGAAGGCATAATTCAGAAGAAGTGGAAGAGGGTCTACTATTCCCTCATCCTTGTTTGAGTCCCTAGAAATTCATTGAAAATGATAGCAGCTTTATTTTGTAAAATGTAATCTAATTTGCATTTTCTGGGCTTTCAAATTCCTAATGCCCATCTTTTTGCTTATAAAGTGTCTACTTCTGTGCAAGTTGGTAGATCCAGCCTTTATCATGTATGTTAATGATAATGCTTTTTTGTTGTTCTTAGTAATCATTTTAATTTGGGAATCAACAAAGGCTAAACTATTGTAGGCTGAATCTTTATTTAATGATCCTGCTATTATGCATACTTCAGTGGAAATAAGCTGGTAAATGTTAACCAGATTGTTCTGTCTGCATGTTTATACTAAACTACCATCAGTCTGAAACAATTCTCTATTTTGGCTTTTTTCCCTCCATTGAGATCAATAATTTTTTTTCTCATCACACATTCTCAGTGAAGCTTTTAAAAAATAAAACATTTGAGGCTTATTCATCTAATTTTGAGAATAGATTATGAAAAGGTTTTTTGTTTGTTTTCTTTTAACATGCTATGCTTATGGAATTGAAATGCACAGAATATTAAAAAGTAAGAATAATGAACATGCACTGAGTACTAAGTGCTGGAATATATTATCTCAGTTAACCCGCAACTAAACCTATGAGGTGGGTTTTATTATGTATTTTATGTGTTATTATGTATTTATGTATTATTTTTATGTACTTTAAATTAATTTTAGGACATTATCATTTATTGTTATAATTATTATAATAATTATCACTGTACTAAAGAAAATATTGAGGTGCAGGACACTTTATAAATTGCCTGAGGTCACACAGCTAGTCAATTTCAAACCAAGGTTTTAATCCAGGCCACCTGCCTCCAAAGCCCGTGCTCGTAACTGCTGCTTCTCTTTGTGTGTGTGCTATAGATGTTAAGGGTTATTCTAGCTCTAAAATAAGGTTCTATGCCACTAGCTCATTTAGATGCTATTCTTTATTTGTGTTTTAAAATGTTTAGTGAAAAAACATGTTATCCTTTGAGGGGAACAGCTGTATTCTTCATTTCTCTTTGTAACATGGATAACAGAGCACTCTTTTTAAGGAAAATCGTGCTCTTTATTCTTCCTTTGGAAGAACTGAGTAAGTGGCCCTTTACAAAGCAACAAAGTAAGAAATGTGTTACCCTTCCCCCACCCCAGTTGGGTGAAATGCATGCCATTAGAAGGAATAAGATCTGTAATCTAAGTCATTCTCCATGATAACATGTCCTTGTCCCTTAATTAAGGAAGAGGGACATGAGAGTTCAGTAAGAGTCGAAATCCGCTGTATTGTGGAGCATCTAAAGGATTTTCACACCTGTTTTTATCTGCAGATGTAAGCAGTAGGAATGGACGGGGTCTGAGAAGAGAGCTCTTATGGAGATCAAGGAAGCGGCACGCGAGATATGTTAGAGCTGAGGTTTACAAGAGCATATCAATCTATTTTTCACCATTTCTGCTAGGAGTATTAATCAATATGATCAATATGAGTACTTAAGAAACAATGTTTAGACACAAACATTGGAAAGAGAGAGGGTAGTGAATATCCTACGTTAACTAACTTCTAGACTTTAAAAGAAGCAACGTCACAGTCAACGTGATATATAGCCACCATACCATTATATGGTGTTTTGAGGACAATTTATGCCCGTGTGGCAATTTAAAATAATATAAACTCAATTTTGTAAAGCAACCCTTGTAGAAGTGACACATTCGAACATGAATTATTGGGAACCCATATTGTCAGTGCATTTTTCTTCCCAATTGCTAAGTAGTCACTTGTATACTCTATTATCTAAATAAATCAATTTTTGTTACTACTAGTTGAAATAATTTATTCAACAAAGATTAATTCCTTAGTTCTGTGTCAGGGCACGGGCTATCACTGATACAAATGCAAATGAGACATGATGCATAATTTCATGAAATTTAGAACGTAGTGAGGTAATAAGGCAGCAGGTAAAGCCAGCATTCAAACAAAGTGTGTGGGCTATCAAAGCTTGATTCTGTAAAGCATCATCTAAGAGTACTTCCTAAATCCATTAGAAACAATCATTCCTCTGTTCCCTGAGAATCCTACTATTTTATTTATTTATGTCAACATTTTGGAGGTGTTCACTGCCTGGCATGTATTTACAAACTTGCTATCTAAATACTTCAGGAAACTTTTTTCTTATGAAAATATATGGAAGCCAGTTTGAGCAAGGAGAGCCAGACTTCACCCAAACTTAGAAGCTCCATCTTTCCTGAGCTTTTCTGAACCTCTGCTCTGTCTAGTTTCCTCTAAAATGACCATAGTTTCTATTTCTCTGTAATCTTGGCTTCCATGTGACTTTGAGTTGCCATTTTAGTGGATATGTAATGTCTGTGGTCACTGGACAGTTTTTAAATAGACCATTTATGTTTAAGAAATTTCCCACACAATGAGACCTGCCTACTCATTGTGGAAGCTAAAATTTGATTTCTAGCCTCTCCCTGGGGTGTGAGCTTTCCTATAGTTGTTCCCCTGACACAGTTTTATTCAGAAGGAAACATCATGAAGAACCCAGTGTAGTTGCGACATAGTATTCACATTCTCATGACAATAGCAGAACATGGAGAAGAGAGAAGAGGCCTTCCTGAGGCAGCAATGGCAGCTATCCAGGGATGGAGATAAGACACACATACGCAGTGTCCACTGTGTTACCAGCCATGTTTGTGCTCAGAAGGGCCTCTACTGGCAAGGTTCAGTGTGCAATTTGGGGATTGTTCTTAGATGTGAGACCTAAGGCTTCTGAAGTTTCCATTAGTTTTCTAGTAGTTTTTAATAGACTCTTTTCTACTTAAATTAGCTTAACTGGGTCATGTTGCTTGTAAGCAAGGTCTTTGATAATTGCATACTTAAACTTCAAAGCTATACTTTTCTACAGGTTCAGAATGCAGAGTTATCCAGTGCAATGAGTCATATGAGTTATATCAAACAATAGGCATAGTCTGATATGGTAAAACAAACAGATCAATCTGATTAGAGAATGATTAAAAAAGAGAAAAGATGAGTGTGAAGAATAAGAGATAATGTAGCTTGGGGCTTAACTATGCAGGACTTGCAGTCAAACAAAGTTAGAATCCAGTCCTGGCTCTGACTGATCTTCATCCAGTTATTTAATCATCTGGATTTTCATTTTTATGATCTGTAAATAGGAATTACAAAATTATATTTTACTTGGCATATAAAAAGTACTCAATAAAAGTGAGCTGTCCTTATGGTGACATATCTAGGCATTTGCTTTGATTTCTGTCATTTATTGATAATGATAATTATTTGTTGCTTAATTGTCCAGGAATTTTAATGGGGACAATATGATCAAGATCATCATTAGTTTCTCATGTCATACCTGCTGGATTAGTCAGAATATAATAGCTGATGCAACAAACAACTCTAAAATTTCAGAGGCTTACCTCATTTACAGTTTATTTTACATTAGGTAACAGTCAACTTCTTGTTGGTCACTTCTCATCCACATGTCAACTCAAGATCTTAGATCTTACTGCCTTCTATCTCTTCCCTTCTCTGAGTTCTTAGAGTCAGCCCTCCCCCCTTCAGCCACTGGATTGGAAGAGAGACTAGATTGTTCTGCTTAGAAGAGATCTAGAGGGCAGTCTTAGAAATGTCATCCATCAGTCACATCTGCCCATGTTCTATGGAATAGAACTGAGTTTTATATAGTTGTATCTAAGTACAAAGAAGGCTTGAATATATCATACAAGCATGTGTTCAGGAATAATTGGGATGCAATTTGGTGAACAATAAGATGGTCTTCACCATTCCATTTCACTGTTCTGGTCTTGACAATAGAGCAGAGTTCCAAATTGGGGTGGAGCAGGGCTGAGCATTTTACCTAGAAATTTGCTATCAGTATCTGCTGTTGGACTCCTCTTGTGTGTTTCATTTGGACAATGAATGTAAATGCCAGCCCGAAGGTGTCTATGAGAAAAGCAGCCACATAATTCATAGTGCTTTCTGGCTTTGAATAAATATAATAGCTGCATTTGACTGTTGTTATACTGGAGACAATTCTTGTCTTACAAAACAAAAACAAAAACAGAAATAGATGCAGATTCTCTTTATTTACATGTGAAGAACACTAATTACCAGAAATACAAATTCTTGTATTTGGATACTTGAACTTTACTTTTAAACAAAAAAACAATCAAACTTTTTAGAAAGAATATATCACAGCTTCTTGAGTTGGGATTACTTTTTGGCTGTGTGAAATGTGCTACTAAAGCCAGGGCTGTGAGTGGTCATAATTGTTTTGACTTTTAGTTAGTTTTATTATTGGTTGAAAATTCTCTACAAAGTAACCTATTGCCTGTACTCAGGTATACCCCTATCCCTTTAACCCGCTTCTCAGAAGGCCACTGGATTCCAATTTTTAAGCAGAAATACTTCCTAGCTGGTACAGTACACTTCTAACTGCATTATAGCGTGAGGCATGGGGTCTGGTTTCCTTCTCTCTCTCACATTAAAATTTTTTTTTCAATTACAGTTAACATTCAATATTATATTATTTTCAGCTGTACAGCATAGTGGTTAGACCTTTATATAATGTATAAAGTGATCCCCATATAAGCCTAGTACCCATCTCGCACTGCATATTATTGACTACTGTATTTTCCTACGTATAATGTACTCCCATGTATAGTGCGCACCCACTTTTTTGGCCCAAAGTTTTAGGAAAAAAATATTTTGTTTTAATTGTTTAATTTAGTTTTTATTTAGTTATATTTAGAAACAAAACCGATTTTCATATTCCAGGGTAATTATTTTACATACGGATATCGTTATTGCTTTCTAGAGTTATACTTTTACCACATAAGCATAAATAAAATAATTTAAAACATTTGTATAAATATGGAATTAGTACTACCCATGTATAATGTACACCCTTATTTTTCCATAAAAATTTGGACAAAGAAGTGCAAATTATACATGGCAAAATGAGATATATTCCCTATGCTGTACTTTCTACATCCTCATGACTATTTTGTAACTGCCAATTTGTACTTCTTAATCCCTTCACAGTTTTTACCCAGCCTCTCAGGCCCCCTCGATTCCCTTCTTATTTGGCAACCATCAGTTTGATCTCTGAGTCTATAAATCTGTTTCTGTTTTGTTTGTTTTGTTTTTTAGATTCTATATATGAGATCATATGGTATTTGTCTTTCTCTGATTGACTTATTTCACATAGTATAATACCCTTAGGTCTGTTAGTGTTGTTGTAAATGGTAGGATTTTATTATTTTTATTGTCAAGTAATATTCCATTTCTTTATCTAATCTTTTATCAATGACCACTTAGGTTGCTTCCATATCTCGGCAATTATAATGCTGCTGTAATGAACATAGGGAAGCATATATCCAGTCAAATTAGTGTTTTGCGTTCCTTTGGATAAACATCCAGAAGTGGAAATCCTAGATCATATGGTAGTTCTTTTTTAATTTTTTGAGGAACCTCCATACTGTTTTTCATGGTGGCTGCACCGATTTTCCATTCCACCAACAGTGTACAAGAGTAACCTTTTCCCCACATCCTTGCCAACACTTGCTGTTTGTTGATTTATTAATAATATACACTCTGCCAGGAGTGATGTGATATTTCATTATGGTTGCAATTTGCATTCCTCTGATGATTAGTGACCTTAAGTATCTTTTTATCTGACTATGACCATTTCTGTATGTTCTTTGGAGAAATGTCTATTCAGGTACCTTGCAATTTTTAAAAATAAGGCTTTTTTTTTTTTTTAAGATAAGATAGCAGAAAACATCCAATCAAAACAACAAAAAAGAAAAAAATATCAAATAAATGAGGATAGTTTAAGGGACCTCTAGAACATCAAGTATAACAAAATATGCATCAGAAGGGTACCAGAAGGAGGGGAGAGAAAACAAGAAACTGAAAACTTACTTCAAGAAACAGTGAAAGAAAAAATCCCTAACTGCATGAGGTGAATAGACATACAAGTCTATAAAGTGCAGAGAGTCTCAAACAAGATGACCCCAAAGAGGCCCACACAAAGACACATCATAATTAAAATGGCAAGGATCAAAGACAGAGGGAATCTTAAAAGCAGCAAAAGAAGAGCAGTTAGTTACCTATGAGGGAGTTCCCATAAGATTGTCTGCTGATTTCCCAACAGAGATGTTGCAGGCTAGAAAAGATTAAACAAAATATTTGAAGTGATGAAAAGCAAGGGCCTATAACCAGAAATATGTGAAAAAGGGGAAGGGGACTAAGAAGTACAAAGTTCCAATTGTAATTCACAGGGATGTAAAGTACAGCAAAGTGTATGTAGTCAATAATATAATATAACTATGTACAGTGACAAATAGTTACTAGACTTATTGTAGTGATCACTTTGTAAGGTATATACATGTTGAATTGTGATGTTGTATACTTAAAACTAATATAATATTGTATACAAGTATAATTTTTAAAGTGCATTATTTGCTGAATTTCTTTACCATTGTTATAGTAAATGTGGACAGAAAAACTCATAGACACCACAAGTATAACTTTCTCTTGAGCCATATTAGGTATGTTCTATGCATTAGGAACATATTTTTTCATGTTATACCACTGACTTTTTTAGTTTCTTGTTACCATGGCATGACCGAGCAGATCCTGACTACCAGGGCAGTTTAAGTGTTGTGAACTGTTGGGTATAAAATGGTTCCATGCTCAAATAAATTCAGAATATTCAAATTTAAACATGTCTTTTTTTTTTTCTGGATGAGTTCTAGAAGTCTTCACTATTACTAATATAAACTGTGAATTTCCAAAAATATAATATAACAAATGGGCTTCTCAAACTTATGTGAATTTAGCATCCTTTGTTTTTTCTCCTGTGGAACTTCTCCCTACGAAATGCAGCCTTAGAAAAATCAATAGATATGAGATTTAGTTTAAAAAAAGAGAATAGTTTGCTGAGTGTCTCTCTCTCTCTCTCTCTCTCTCTCTCTCTCTCTGTGTGGGAGGGAGAGAGAGAGAATAAGAAAAGAGGAAGATCTTTTTGTTTTGGGTCTCTTTTCTGTTCTGTCATCTGAGTGAAGAAGATACAATTTTAGTTCTAAGTTTAAGAACACTTTTATTTGCTTTAGTGCACTTAGGTGGGTAGGAAGGCTTTATGATTGTATCTGTTAGACAGTATTCTTAATAAATAAGAGCAATTTCAGAGAAAATTACTCCCCATGATCAAAACTCTAAACTTCTTCCTAAGGTTTATGCTCAGGTGAATTATGAATAGGTAAAATGTTAGATTCAGAATTTTAAAATGTTTTTGTAACTATAAAGATTTATTTTTATCAATAAGATAGAGCGTGTTAGAGTAACATTTAAGAGCTCTATAATGTTGGCATTAAGAGTGCCTTTTTGGTTATTTCTCAGGTAAACATGACTTGGTTATTAAAGCCTTATAAAAAACCAAACGAGAAAAAGAATAAAGAAGTACAAACTTTCTGTTATAAAATAAGCTATGAGAATCTAAAGTGCGTCATAGGAAATGGTCAATATTGCAGTAACTATATACAGTTTGCAGATTCTAATGACACTAAGAAGCATTTTGGGAAGACACATAACTATTACAGACTATATCAGTCCTGTTAATACATGGCTTTCTATGTGTG
>VMDR010037283.1:0-10269 GCA_007922815.1 Macrotus californicus | reverse complement strand
TCCTATTTTTTGGTTTGTTTTTTAATGCTGATAAGTGTTCAAATGTTGTTATCAGTTTTCATTCTGCCTCGGTCCTTTTCAAAAATGATTCAGCCACATTGGCCTAACATTCTGGACACTTTATGAATTTTGATCACACTTTTCAAATAAAAACAAATGGTCAGATTAACAGAGAAAATATATTTTAATTTTGACACTTTTTAAATTTTATCAGCTACAGTTTACATTAGATGCTATTTAGTTTCAGAGGTGCAGCACAGTGGTCGGACATCATACGCTTGACAGGGTTTTCCCCTGATATTTCCAGTGCCCGCCTGGCACCGTCCGTAGTCACTGCGGTAATACTGCCTGTATCCCCTAGGCTGCACCTTACACCCCCACAACTGCTTTGTAACTGCCCATCTGTACTTCTTGACCCCTTCACCTTTTCCACCTAACCCTAACCCTCCTCCCCTCTGGCAACTCTGAGTTTGTTCTCTGTATCTACGAAATCTGTTTCAATTTTGTCTGTTCGCTTATTCTGTTCCTTCTTTTAACAAAGGGGTCACACGGAGTAGGTTTTATGTTCATAAATACAAAGACTGTGCTAGCCAATACCCTCAAACTATCCAAGGCTTGTAAAACATAAATTGCATTTGAATTAGACCAAAGTTCTATTTTACCAAATATATTATTTGAAGAATTGCTGAAACAGTTGTTAATGAGTGAAATTGGGTTACCAAATTTGGCAGATAGTTGTAAGATGTGTCTGGAGATAATGAGAGAAAGGTTTGTTCTATTGCTTTTCAGGTGTTATTGTATAGTTATCATCATTTTTGTATATAAATACATAGGCAATGATACTGACAATTCCTGATTATGTAAAATGTGCTTTTATTTTTAAGAGAACCCCTGCTTTATTTTATTCTTTGTCGAAAGGAAGATTTGTGTTTGAGAGCATCGTGTGAAAAAAATACTTTTAGGAATTTGAGTGGCAAATATGTTTTTGGTTTTCCATTTCTCCATGCGATTGTTCAATTCCAGTTGACATGCATGAGTCTACGGGACCGCACGCTTTCCCGCCAGCCTGCGCAATCCTCAGGTGAGTTGAGTCAAGAGTGATGTTAGTGGCGTATGCTTCTTACGGCCAATTCATGTATATTTATCAGTCATAGGTTTTGGAATATTCGAAAATGGTGGACATACTTTTTTGTGAGCATATCTACCATTTATTTTCCTATAGTATAGAATTAATGCAGCTTGGCCTAACTAATCTAGGTCTAGGTCTAACAGAGTTTCTTTTATTTTAAAAATGGGCGGATAATGCTGCCATCATTTGGTATCACTGTTTTGATCAGATTTGTTTCTTCGGATTGCTGTATTACTATTGATGTAAACTTAGATGAGTCTCTGCATCCTTTGGACGGTTAAGGTGCATAGCCTATGAAGATGCTGGAAGCCAGAACAAGGACTTGACCTAATGGTGATCTGTAGCTTGGTGTGGTTCTGTTAATTTATACTCTAGCTCATTAGGAAAAAATACTATGCTAGGATATATCTGAAATGTCTAGTATCTCATAATGCTAAGAGGAACAATAATCTAAGCTTCTACCCTTCTTCCTGAGTATATAATACAATCATAGTAACCAACATATTGACTTATATTTGTATATAGCTGTAAACATAAAGTTGATTATTTGTTATGTACCAAGTATTGAACTAGGCTGTAAGGGGGAGTTAAGTGAGAAATTTCCTTTCCTTATGCTACACATGGGCACCAGGCTCAGATGAGTCAGTAACTCGCTCAAGGTCACACAGCTAGAAAGCTCTTAACATCTTGCTTTGAACTCTGGTTTATTTGATTCCAGAGACCATATTCTTCTCGAAACGTACATTGACATTCTGCCTAAGGATTCAAAGTATGACGTTTCATTTTTATTTTAAAACTACAATGTCAGGTTGGAATAGAAAAGGTCAAGGATTTTCGATATGAGGAAATTGGAAAGAGAAGAGGTAGGTGACAAAGGACAGACAGTAAAGACCCCAGACAGAGAGCCGCTGCCCTCCATTGTAGTGTTCTTTCAACTGGATGTGGTTTTACCTGTCAGAGAGTCTCTCCATCTTTCTGGAAGAGGTCCGTGAGGAGGGAATGAAAGGGACCAGAATTATTACAGCTCTTCCAGTCCTTAGCCTATAGGTTTATAGAAAAAATATGTAACAATATAGTTTTCATTTTCAATAGAAACAAAATTGTTTATTTTACTCTACCTCAGGGCAAGAATAAAAATGTAGGCTGTCAGTTTTATTTGAATTATTTTTCTTTCAGTTGTACTATTTAGGAAGAAAGTACATATAGGGATATGTATCACACTAGAATTTCATTTATTGGGATATACCCTGAGAACTCATCATGATAGAATGAAGATTTTTCATTTACTGCTCAGTAATAACATACACTTAAAGATTTTACAGGAATAGTTAAATATATATACACATATACATATATATTTTATATATATATATTTAAAAGAGCCAAAGCTTTGTAGAAACTCTTATTGTTTCAGAGTTTTAATATGAGTGTTTTATAATGATTTGTTTCTAGGAATGACTTTTACATGGACTTGCACTGTAAAGAAATTCTTGTGAAAATTCCTGAGGATAAATGGGCTTATTACCATCGTTGTTAGGGCTATTGTAGAAATGTGGTTGAGGTTGAGTGCCAGCCATAGGCTTTGCTGTAGATAGACTATGAGGACAAAGATGCTGCCTTGATAATAGGTTTGGAAAGGTACAGCGATTTCTGAAGTCAAATGTAAAGCCATACAGTAGAAATAGCAGAACATTAGACCATGTCTTCCCGAGTGTATGCAAAGCGCTTATCAAGTATAAGATTCCGTGCATTGTTCCAAGCACAGCCTCCTCCCTTAAATTGTTTAGAGTGGATCTGGGAGAGTGGCTACATGAGCAGCTTAATACCATGGAAGCGAGCTGGCATTGATGGACGAGCTCTGCAGATGTTTAAAGGAGCCATCCCTGGGGGAGCTGTGGAGTTTGGGCAGGAAGGCTCCGTGGAGAAGTTGATCTCGACTTTGAAGAGTGGGTAGGTCAGTTCTCCAAGCATGGACTGTGGGTGGTGCCCTGAGGGCACGGTGGTCAGGCTGCCTTCCCTCAGGCCCGAGCCACAGAAGAGGGCATCACAGCACCAAAAGGGGGAGCTAGAGATTCTACCCACACAAGGCTGGTTGGGTTGGTGACTATGGCAGAGCCAAAGTGTTGGCAACAGCAATGCAAAGACTACGGACAGGGATGACAGATGAACCCTGAAAACTATGAATGGGAATCCTCTTTGATCTTGGGACTGAGGGTGTCCTCTAGCCTTCTGGATAAAGTAAGTTCTTGGAATTCAGGAACCCTCTGGCCACTTGGTTAATTTCATCTCTTTGCAAAAGCTTTATTCAAATTCTTGTCAAGGTGTCGCAATCTTTCCAATCCAGTTCATTTTTTTTCTTGAGTTCATCAAGCCAGGTAGCTTTTTTCTTTTTTTCTTCATTTTTATTGTATTTTTTCCATTAGTATTTATTCCCCCTAAACCCTCTTCTACCTCCACAATCCCCCTACCCCCCACAGTCATCCCATTATTGTCCGGGTCCCTGAGTTCTTTTTCTTTTTTGCTCTATCCTACCACCCCCAACACCCCTCCCACCAAAGCTGTCAGCCTGCTCTCTCTATGAGTCTGTGTATATTTTGCTTGTTAGTTCTGTTTGTTCATTGGATTCCATATATGAGTGAAATCATATGATATTTGTCTTTCTCTTAATGACTTTTTTCACTTAGCATAATGCTCTCCAGGTCCATCCATGCTGTCACAAAGGGTAAAACTTTCTTCTTTTTTACAGCTAAGTAGTATTCCATTAGGTAGATGTACCATAGCTATTTTATCGACTCATCTACTGATGGGCACTTGGACTGTTTCCAAAGCTTGGTTACTGTAAATAATATTGCAGTGACATCGGGCTGCATACATTCTTTTGAACTAGTGTTTTGGCTTTCTTTGGATAAGTTCCCAGAAGTGGAATCACTGGGTCATAAGACAGAAGTGGAATCATTGGGTCATAAGGTATTTTTAATTTTTTGAGGTAATTCCATCCTGCTTTCCACAGTGGCTGCACCAGTCTGCATTCCCACCAACAGTGCAGAAGGGCTCCGCTTTCTCCACATCCTCATTGTTGATTTATTAATGACAGCCGTTCTGACAGGTGTGAGGTGATATCTCATTGTGGGTTTAATTTGTATCTCTCTGGTGATTACTGACACTGAGCATCTTTTCATATGTCTATTGGCCATCAGGATATCCTCTTTGGACAAGTGTCTATTCGGGTCCTTTGCCCATTTTTTTAATTGGATTGTTTGATTTTTGATGTTGAGTTTTGTAAGTTCTTTGTAACTTTTGGATAGTAACTCCTCATCAGATGTATCGGTGAATGTGCTCTCCCATTCTGCGGGTTGTCTTTCCATTGTGTTGATGGTTCCTTTGCTGTCCAACCAGTCTGGTTCACTTTAAACTGCCTTTGTCTCAGCCTCCATGATCTTTTTACAACCCACCTATAGCAACCTTTGTGGGCTACTTATTATGCTCACTAAAAAAAGGTGTTTCTTCATTTTGAACAATCCACTGAAAACAGTTCCTGTTTAGTGAAGGTTTGTAAGTAATTTAAAATATACATATCTGTGGAAAATATACCTAGCCTGAAAGTGTGGCAATATTCTTATTTATTAATGCTGTTCTACCGCCGCTTGCACCTATGGAGAACCTGGCTCTGTTTGGTGGGTCTCAGTGGATGGGCGGAGCTTATTTCTACCAGCATCACTGTAAATGGAGGCCTTTGAAAAGGAGACACTCATTATTTGCTGTCTCAAATTTTAATTAAGAAAATTATTAAGTGCTTCATAAGTTATACCTGAACTTCTAATATTTTTATTTTTTAAAATTATTTTTTAACAACCTTCTATAAGGAAACCAATGTATCAGCTTAAGCCACAGATATCGGGGTAGATGTGTTTAAAGACATTTTACAAGTTACTGTGTCAGATAAGAATGCATTTGACTAAAGAAAATAGAAAACTTGGCCATTGTGCCTTTCATCTGTCAGTCTTCCAGACGCGTGGGTGAGAAGGCCAGGACTAAGTGGATGCGGAATGACATCATCCTGGTCCCAGGCTTTTGCTGTCCTCCTACCCTGCCTTTGCTGAGTGTTGGCTTCTGTGTACACGCTCTAGACTTTAGGGCACTTTTATGTCTCTAATCCTAGTTCCAGGTTGGGAGAGGATAGACTTTCTGCTGGCATTAGGTTAGTCCTACTTTCATGATGCTGATTCTCCCCATGGGCTTCAGCCTACATCTCCCTGGTTGGAACTGTGTCATCCAGCCATCTGTGGCTGCAGGAGAGGGGGTGCATTGAATACATCTAGCATTCATAGCAGAAGAAAGCAAAGGAGCAGGAGCTTGGGAACAGGTGTGAACACAGCCAACCTACAGTACCGGGTTTTTTTTAGAGGAATAGACCTACTGGATGCATGTCTATCTGTCTGCCTATCTAGCTATCTACAGAGAGAGGTTTAAAGGAATTGGTTTACACAATTTGGGGGCTGGAAAGTCTAAAATCTTCAGGGAAGGGTGGCAGGCTGGAAATTCTGGCAGGAGTTGATATTGCAGCTTAAATCTAAGAGCAGTCTGGAGACAGAATTCCTTTCTTCTTAGCTTTTTGGGGGACCACATTCTTTTCTTTCAAAGTCTTCACCTGATTGGACGAGGCCCACCCACACTGGGAAGTATAATTTGCTTTGTTCAAACTTTATTGATTTAAATGTTAACCACATCTAAAAAAAATATCTGTATAACAACAGTTATTCTGCTCTTTCACCAAATAGCTGACGTCATAGTCTAGCCAAGTTGACACATGCAATTAATCATCATACCTACATTGTGTAGTAAGGTTTGATTGTAACCAATGGTTTAGAACTTTGGCCTACTGAAGGCCAGTATCAGCTTTAGTGTGTTCACACATATCTGATTAATCTTTAGCTTGTGTGTATTAAATGCAATAATTTTTTCATATATCCCAGAAAATGTTCATGATAATTCTGAAATAGAGTTAAATAAAATGCTAACATGCATTTAAGCAAGGGAAAAGCTTAAAAGAAAGGTCTACCAAGATTTCTTAGGCTCTTCTTTAGTTCTAATGCAGTAAATGACTGAAAGCCTTTTAACTAGTGAGATTGCTTTTGCCTACGTGGACCAGAGTGCTAGGAGGGAGAGTGGAATTTGGCCTGGAAATAAGGAGGGAGAGTGCTAGGAGGGAGAGTAGAATTTGGCCTGGAAATAAGGAGGTTTTTATACTATCTCTAACATCAGCTAGCTCATCACCTCGTCTTTCTGAACCACCTATAAAGGAGGACTAGTGATAGATTTCCTACCTTTCCTATTGGATTGTGACAGTTACATGAGATAATGGACCTAACAAACGCTTTATGAGCCATAGATGATAAAAATATATAAAGAGACACTGGAATATAAAGATAAACATCTTATTATAATCTCCTGTTTGATGGGAGGATGGCATGGCTGGTGAGCTGTCAAATGGAAGGTTGGAGCTGCATGCAGACTCGGAAGTGATCTGGTCCAAATGCTGACAGGGGCGGCTTTAGCCTAGAGAGCCTCCCAGGAACACCATGTGGTGAGTGTGATGCTGAGGAGGGCAGGCCAAGGGCCATTTCTGGGCAGATGAGGGATGTGCTGAAATTCACATCAGGCTGTCAGGTTTGGTCAGCGTGGCAGCTGTTTCAGTCTGTTCTTGTCCTGCTGTCTCCTTTGGAAATACACAACAATTATTCAGCTAATACCGGCAAAAATATACTACAAGGGCTATTTTATTTTAAGAACAAACTTCTAGAGCTAAGTATTAATTTTTTAAAAAATTAAATAAATCAGGGAGTAACAGAAGAGCTTGCCTAATGTTGTATTTATAAGAACAACCTTTAAATAGTTTCAAGTGACGTGAATTAATTTTACTTGTAGGTAGAATAATTAGGCACAACTAAAAGTCGTTGACAACTTCTTAATTCAGTGAGACATCATTTCAAGCATATCAAAATCAGCTAAACTTCCAAAAATAGTTGATTATAAATGTACCCGCTGAATGGGATTTACATAACCCTAACTACATTTAATATTAATCTCTGACTTCTTTCATTTAATTCTAAATGTCTTCAGGAACATGATTTTAATGTTTATATATGATATCAACTTCTCATCTATAAAATTTATAAGATATACCTAGCAGTTTAATTCCTTAAAAAATATTGATTTTGAAACTCATAAGCGCTAGCTATTGACGTTTTTCTTGATGTCCAATGTGAAACGGACACTTATAATGTCTAAGTTGTTTCCAGTTTTTCATGTTGGTTGTTTGTGATCTGCCCCTTTCCCTTGCAATTTCACCGTTGGTCATTTATTGTAAGGGAGGTAGAGATGATTTTAGATTTGTGGGTTATATTATTATGTGAGACAACTTGAATGATAGAGAAATGGCTAAAGTACTGTGTATTCGTGTGACAATTGCAGGCAGCCATTAAAAATGATTTTTCTATCTCCATTATATGAAATAGAAAAATAGTTATGACATAATGCTATGTGAAAAGAATGGGATAAAAGTGGAATATTCATCATTACCTCTATTCAGTGTATTTTTTTGTTGCAGTATAATTAGGACTTTGGGGACAGTACATTGCCCTGTTCTTGATAAGAATATGTTAATATATAAAACACTGTGGGCACTCTGTTTAATGAAACTTAGAGTGCCTTTGTTTGTGGGAAAATGAAAAATAAAAACAAACGTGGGGGGGTTCTTTGCCAGATGATGGGCATAATAAGAATCTTATAATAAGAATTAGACCCTCTTGTTAAATGGAACATGCTATGAGCCGGGCTTCAAAGAAAGGCAGTATACTAAAAAGAGCTGTTTTAACTACTGTGCTAAGAAGTACGTTTCCAGTAAAGATGACATTTCCTGGATTGCAACATGTTTTTTTCTTGTGCAGTTATCTCTTTTAATGCGAGAAAGTTATTTTATTTATTTATTTTCCTCCCCTGAGGATATTTTTTCATTGCTTTTAGAGAGAGAAGGAAGGAGGGATGGGGAGAGAGAGACAGACAGGCAGACAGACAGACATCAATGTGGGAGAGAAACATTGATCGTTTGCCTCCCACTGGGGATCCAACCACAACCTGGGTGGATGCCCTGACCGGGAATTGAATGTGCACCCTTTTGGTGCATGGGATGATGCTTCAACCAACTGAGCCACACTGGTCAGGGGAAATGTGAGAGAATTTTTAATTTAAGTATTCAAATGCACTTTTCTGAGGCAAACTTTCTAAAATATTTTGTTTTGAGCAGCCCCTTTAATGTTTAAAAAATTTCTCTTTCTAATCACAACCATACAGGACATTTTTTAACGTATCATTCTTTCCTTCTCGTGTTCACTTTGGTCATATATGAATTATGAAGTTCAAAATCAAAGAAAATTTTTGTTTACTTTTGGCAGTCCCTATCTTTATCCTGTGTCCCTAAATTAAACTTGCTACACAGCCTTACCTCAGAACACTCATTGTCCTGCGTCAGATAAAGAAGGGCAGACATGACTCTTGATGCCATTCTGTCATTCACCCAATTAAAAGGTTGGTTCTTGACAATCTGTCATTTGCAGAAAATATTCATTTGGCACAGTTTGTGTTTTCAGAGTTCATTCAGTCACAAGGAGGATAGTGAATAGATACGTAGGTGAATTCTTCACAAACAGAAATGCTTGGAGGAAAAGGAAGAATGGATGAGAAAGAAAAATGAAAATTGTGCTTAGAAATGAGATGGGGACACTCTTTTGATTTATTTACTTTTTACTAAATTCTGAGTCAATCCATGGAAATATTGCATTTAAAATAAGTGTCATAGCATGCCATTCACAGCTCTGAAACTCTAAACCGAGGTTGGCACATTCAGGTGTTGACTTTAAATAGCTCATAAATCACTGGCCGCAGTTTAGACAGCATCGTCTGCAGAGTCAGTGCAGGACAGCATCCTGTTCCATGCTTCTGAAAACCAGATGGCTGCAGAGCAGGTTCTGACTGCACAGATCTGGGAATAGGGCTGGGACAACCTCTTTAATAAAAAATTTTATTTTTCAATTACAGTTTACATTCAATATTATTTTGCATTAGTTTCCAGTGTATAGCATCGTGGTTAGAAAATCATGTACTTTACAAAGTGTTCCCCTCAATATTTCAAGTAACTACCTGGCACCAAACATAATTATTACGATATTATTGGCTGTATTCCCTATGCTGAAATTCACATCTCTGGGACTGTTCTGTAATTACCAATTTGTACTTCTTAGTCCCTGCACTTTCCCCATCCTCCTAACTCCCTCTGCTCTGTCAAATATCGGTCTACTTCAATTTTTTTGTTTGTTTATTTTGTTCTTTAGATTCCACATATAAATGAAATCATCTGCTATTTGTCTTTCTCCGACTTATTTTAGTTAGCATAATATCCTCTAGGTCTATCCATGCTGTTGCAAGAGGTAAGACTTTGTTCTTTTTTATAAGTAATATTCCATTGTATATATGTGCCACCACTTTTTTATCCACTCGTGTACTGACGGGCACTTGGGCTGCTTCCATATCTTGGCTGTTGTATATAATCCTGCAGTGAACACAGGCATGTGCGTATTCTTTTAAATTAGTGTTTTGTGTTTCTTCAGATATATGTCCAGAAATGGAACTGCTGGGTTGTAAGGCAGTTGCATTTTTAAATTTTTTAAGGACCCTCTTTACTGTTTTTTTATAGTAGCTGCACCAATTTGCATTCCCACCAACAGTGCATGAGGGTTCCCCTTTCTCCACATCCTTGCCAGCGCTCATTGTTTGTGGATTTATTGACGATGGCCATCTGACAGTTGCTATCTCATTGTAGTTTTAATTGCATTTCGCTGATCATTAGTGACATTGATCATCTTTTCATATGTCTATTGGTCATCCCTGTGTCGTCTTTGGAGAAGTGTCTATACAGTTTCTCTGCCTATTCTTTAATTGGATTGTTTGGTTTTCATTGTTGAATTGAATAAGTTCTTTATAAATTTTGGATATTAACCACTTATCAGATGCATCATTGGTGAAGAACTTCTCTAATTCACTAGGTTGTCTTTTTGTTTTGTTGATCATTGCCTTTGCCGTGAAAA
>VMDR010037282.1:0-10269 GCA_007922815.1 Macrotus californicus | reverse complement strand
ATTTTGGACGTTAGCTTAGAGTCCACAACTATGAAAATGAAATCGCATGAGCTAGCCTTTAAGTCAGGTTTTAGCATTCCACTCTGAGCCATATGTTAAGAGATGTGAAAAAATAACCTTTTAAAATGAATAAGAGTAATCTAAATGCAATCAATGGCAACAATAAGGCATAATTGGCTAATCTGCAAAGTGGAAAAACTCCTGATTGCATTTATGCAAAATGAGATGGAGCAAATCCATATGCTTGCAAACCAAGCAACAATTTCAACAACTATGTAATCTCAGTTCAAAATGAATGAGATGTGGCTAAGTGAGACATCGTCAATGCAAAAATTTTAGCGGCAGTTAAGTGCTGGTGTGCCTGCTTCTGGAGGTAATGGTTGAAAGAAAATCTATTTATTCCTATTTAATGAGCAACTCCTATACACCAAACACTGTCCTATTGACAAAGGACATAATGGTCACCAAAAGTAGATATCAGTCATAACATCAAGAACTTACAACCTCACATAAGGTAGAGATAATAATAAAATACATATGTAGATAAACATATTCAAATGTTACACATACAAAACCAAAATTATAAGAAGGACTGACAGTTTTTTGACCTGGTTGAAATTATGTGAAATATTTTTTGAGAAAGGTGTAATTGACCTGAGATCTGAATGGCAACAAAGAATTAACTAGAAAAAAACAGCAACTCTGAGTATGTGTACAATTCTGACACCAGGAAAACACAAGTGTGAAGGAACCAAATAAAATCAGTTTTATTAAAGCAGAGGGGATGGGTCAACATGGGAGAAAATGAGACCAAAAAGCCAATTCATAAAAGGCTTTTGAAAATTACATCTCTTTTATTAAAATCAAAGAATAGCATTTGAAGTGTGTAAGTATAACAGAGTGTTGGAAGAAAACGAAGGTATTTAAGTCAAATTCATATCTCCAAAGGATGGCTCTGGAAGAAGTGCTGAGATAAGACACACAAAAATGATCAGGCAGTTATTTCGGCATTTAAAAGAGAACTGCAAATTTTATTGCAGCAGAGGGAAAAGATGCAGAAAAGTAAATCAAGTCAAAATACATTTAGAAGGTAAAACTAATAGGACTGACAATTTTATGCATCAGGTTCTATAGCCTATTAATAAAAACATGACAATCACTCTGGCCTACAGCAACAAATAAATATCTTCATGCCCACAGATCACAGGTTTGCAGTTGTGCAAATAAACTGCCATTTATTTTATATAGAGTGGACTTGTCTGACCCTTAAGGGACTCCGGGCTCCCTCTGGTTACGTTCAGGTCTGTTCTGTGCGCCTTATTCTGAGGCTTAGGATAACGAACGTGCAGCTATCTGGAACATGCTGTTTTCATGGTGGTTCACCAGAGTGCAAGAGGGCAAGCTTAATCACACCAGTGAAGTGGGGAAGCAGGAAGGACATACCATAAATAACCTGAGAAATGGGGTGACACGTAACCTTAGATATGGACAAGGTATTCCAGGAATACTTAAAATAACAAAAGGGTAGAAGATTTGTATTGAGAAACTCAAGTGTTTTATATTTGGAAAAGAGCTATACACACCTCTAAAAAGACAGCAAATGATTTGCTAGAGGAGGGGAGTAGAAAATTGCTTTGTTCCACAAGCCAAGGAAGAAAGAGTTTCACGTATCAAGGCTGTATGAAGATAAGGGATAAAAAACTGAGTGTTGTGTTTTAGTTACATAAGACTTTATTGCTGACTTGGGATGAGCAACTTCTGCGGAGAGATAGGGCTTGGGATTGGAATTGGAGTAGTTTTAAGAGTGAGTGAATAGCAAATTAGCGATGGCAAGGCTTAGACTCTTTCTAGAAGTTTTGCTACAAATGAAAAGAGATAAAAATAAAGTAGCATTTTAAGATATTGGGAGATAGTAAAAGGATTTGTTTTCTTATTCTTTTATTTTCTTTCAAAGTGTAGAGTACTAAGTGTACTTAAAATACAATGGGAGCCTTGGCCAGTTGTGGTTGGGTTGGAGTATCATCCCCAAAACTCAAAGTGCCCAGGTTCGATTCCAGCTCAGGGCACATGCCTAGCTTGCAGGTTCAGTCCCTGGTTGAGGAGCATATGCGAGGCAGCCAATCAATGTTTCTCTCTCATGTCGATGTCTCTCCCTCTCTCTATCCCTCCCTTCCCCTCTCTCTAAAAATCAATAAGCATGTCCATGGGTGAGGATTTAAAAAAAAACACAATAGGAAGGAAGAATTTCAGAACAAGTAGTTGAATATTCACAATACTGAGGAAGTAACCTGCAGGAGGTTCCAAGGCACATGGTATAATTTAGCCCTTGATAAGAAAGACTAAATGAGAAAAAAAGATAAGATAGGAGTTAGGTGAAATAGAACAATGAGAACATTAGGAATCCCCAAAGGAAAGACAATGAACAAGATGGAACATGTAGAAAGAGAATCTAGTCTTGATAAGATCATGATTAACTTGATGGATCATGAAATAGATGCTAGATATCAAAGGATAATTATTTTTTAACGACAATATGGAGATAGAAAATCCAAGGTCATCTATAAAATAACAGTTAGAACTAACGCTTGAATTAGGACGGTTGTAGGTTACAGAGCCATGTTTCTCAAGCTTGTAAAAGCCAACCCAGGAAACATGTATATACTGTTTCCTGGAGTGTTTCAACACATTAAAACTTGTATCCCAGGAAACACCCACAAATTGAAAATCTCAGCAGTCAGGCCACATCCAGTGGCTGCTCCAGTTGCAACCGTGGAGTGGGTGCCCACACGTGGAGCATCTCCTGCAGGAAACCCTGACCCGCCACCTAACACAGGACCCGCCACCCCTCCCGGGTGCACCACCGCCTGAATGTGCGCTGGCTCCTGCCAGAGACCAGGAGCTGACTCGAAAATTTCTCAGGGCCAGCTTCAAAGAGCTTCCTCAACCTGCTCCCCAACGAGAATTTGTTTTACTCCCCTCTTTAACCATTTTTCTTTGGTTTATTTTTAAAAAAATGTATGTTTCCCTTTTATATTTTCTAGGGTGTTATTTACTTTAAAGTATCATTTATACTTTAAATTGTGCCATTCCTGAACATGAAGTAGAGTCGTGACACTATGCAGCCAACTTCGCTATCTATTTGCAGACTGTTCATTCACCCACAAGGAAATGCTGCCCCTGAGTACTCACTCCCCTCCCCTCCCGCCACTGGCAACCTCTGGTGGTTTTTTTTTTTTTTGTCTCTGTTCCTTTACCTATTCTGGATGTTTCCTATAAATGGAATATTACAATAGGTGCCTTTTCGTGTCTGCTCACATATTTTTGTTTTTATCTGAAATCGCATTTCAGTTACTTGAAAGGGAAATCCCAGATGGATGAGAGATCAGATTTAAAATAAGAAGCCCTTTTATTAAGTGTGTGCATCATCTTGGGGTAGAGACTCCTGTGCTAACTGTGACCCCCAGTGTCAGAAGCTAGTTAGGCAACAGCTGGCTCTTTCTGTGCCCAAAACAAAAACAACAAAAATGCAGAAATCTGGAAAGATAAAACACCAGCTAGAAAGCATTCCTCACAACCAAGGGCCAGAGAGAGATGTAACATCCCCACAGAGCCGAAAACTCTCAAAAGTCTGTGTTGTCTAAAGGAACAAAGGGCAAACACATGTACTTCCGATGAGAGACAATGTACACACCAGTACATGTCAGAGACGCCTGACCGCCTTGAGGGGGAAACATGTACTGTAAACACTGCAGAGAGAGCACAGCCCCCATCAGTGCTTCTGGGCTGGTGGCAACCAGTTCTGGGGATGAAGTGAGGAGCCCCTGGAAGAAAGGGGGAGGTCTCTTCTTCTGGGAGAACCAAGTGCAGCACTTGTCAAGGTTCCACAGGGGCACACCCTCACCTGTCAGTGTTCGTCCTGGGAGGTTACTCCACAGAAATTCTTGCATAATTTTTCACAGATATATTTTGGAGACTACCCATAAAAACATTAATAAAATAACCAGGATTTGGAAAAAAAATAATGTGCATGGAGAGAGGATGGGATCCACCAGTGTGGCCCATGTGGATGCAGGAAGCTGAACAGCTGCTAAAGTGAGAGCAGAGGTCTCTACGTGCTGATAGATAAAAACCTCAGAGGTCCTCTTCCGGGAGACAGGGGGACCACTCATCTACATTCAGGATCCCAGCTGTTAGACCACATACATGTGGTTTCAACAGGCAAATATGCATATGTAAAAACGAGTCTGAGTGTGACGGAGGGAAACGACAAAATGAGAGAGACAAAGCATGAGAGGTACCACCCAGCCCGTCATGATTGTCACCTCTGGGGCGGGACTTGCAAATCTCTTATGTTCTTATATTGTCCTTGAGGTGATGTCTACAGTTTTTACAATGTATGTATGACTTTGATAGGTCTAAAACTGTATTAAGGTCACATGTTCAATATTATCCATTTATCACTCATCTATGGAATAAAATATATTATGAGGTTTTTATTTTTAAAGGATTTATTACAAGGAAAATAAAGGTTTATTATAGCACAATAATGAATTCTAAAGGAATTCACCATCAAGTGAAGAACAAAGTCATTCCATGGCAGAGAGCACTGACAGGGGTACTCACCGTTCCAGTCCTTTCCCTGTGTGTGCACATTGCATCTGAGGTGCACGTGTCTGTACCTATGATCCCGCGTTCATGCACGCATGTGTGGGTGGCTGTGTGTGTGCACTTGTATGTGTCAGGCAGGGAAGATTCCCAGATGTGTGCCAAGTGTGTGACAAAAAAGCCAGGGTAGCAGCACTTATATCAGACAAAATAGACTTTAAAACAAAGGTTACAGTAAGAGACAAAGAAGAGCATTACATAATGACAAAGGGATCAGTCCAACAAGATAATATAATCCTTGTAAACATTTATGCATCAAACATAGCACACCCAAATATAGAGGAGAGAGCAACAGTGATAATTATAGTTGGGAATTTTAACACTGCACTGATATCAATAGGTCAATTTTCCCAACAGAAAATCAACAAAGAAACAGCGATATTAAATGACACACCAGACTAGATGGATTCAATTGGTATTTTCAGAGCATTTGACCCCAAAGCAGCAGAATATGATTTTTTACAAGTACACGAATGGAACAATTTTCAAGATAGAGCACTTGTTAGGACACAAAAATGTCTCAGTAAATTCAAGCATCTTCTCCTACTACAGTAGTATGAAACTAGAGATCAATCATAAGAAAAACTGAAAAGCACACAAACACAGACAGCACTGACAAGTAACAGAGAGGGTAAATAACAAGTAACATGTTACAAAACAATGAGATCAAGGAGGGCATCAGAAGATTCCTTGTGACAAATGAAAATGAAAACACAAAACTTCCAAATCTATGGGACTCAGAGAAAGGCAGTTTCAAGAGGAAAATTAATTGCAATACCAGCCTACCCAAGAAACAAGAAAAATCTCAAATAAACAATATACATTTACACATAAAGAAACTAGAACCCTGGCTGGTGTGGCTCAGTGGATTGAGCACTGGCCTGTGAACCAAAGGATCACCATTTGGATTCCCAGTCAGGGCACATGCCTGGGTTGCAGGCCAGGTCCCCAGTATGGGGGCATGTGAGAGGCAACCACACATGTATGTTTCTTTCCCTCTCTTTCTCCTTCCCTTCCTCTCTGCCTAAAAATAAAATAAATAAAATCTTTCTTAAAAAACGGTATAGTTCAAAAAAATTTTTTAAAAGAAACTAGAAAAAGTACAACAAACAAGGCCAAAGTGAGTGATAGGGAAGAAATAATGAAGATCAGAGTGAAAATGGATGAAATTGATTCTGAAAAAACTTACAAATGATCAAAAAACCTAGAACCTGTTCTTCGAAAAGATAAACAAGATAGATAAATCTTTACCCAGACTCATCAAGGAAAACAGATCCAGGACTCACTCAACTAAATAAATCAGAAACAATAGAGGAGAAATAACAACTGATATCTCAGAAATACAAAGGACTATAAGAAATTATTAAAAACAACTATATGTCAATGAATTGGCAAATCTGGAAGAAATAGATAAAATTTTAGAAACATAGCATCTTCGAAAACTGAATAAAAAAGAAACAGGAAATGTGGTCAGGCTAATTACAACCAACAAAATCAAAGCAAATCATTTTGAGGAATTAGAAAGGGGGCCAGATTATGTAGCAAGCAGGGGAATAGAAAAAGGCATAAAATGTGGTTGTGGTCATATTTTGAGGACTCTAAATTCTGCACTAAAGAGGTAAATTACAGTTAGATAGAATCCAAAACCTACATGCCCTATAAAGGCTTGGATTTTCTGTCCCGCTTGTATGCACAATCTCATTTTACTGCATTCATATTCTTTTTTGCTTATGATGCTTCAGCACCACTGTTTTCTTTTGATTTCCCAAACTTGGCACATCCTTTCAGGCTTCCAGATCCTTGGAAATACTTTTCCCAATCACTTGCATGTCTCATGTTCAATGTTGTCTTCTCTAAGAGGTCCTCCTTGACTACACTCTGTAAAGTCAGATTATCTTTTATTATGCTGTATCTTAACATTGTTTACCTTTATAACACTAGCTATAACTTTAAATAACTCTGTTTTTGTCTGTTCATTTCATTTTCCATCCCCTATGTTCCCCTTTACATCTCATTTAGAATATAATCCAGGAGGATAGGGATCAAGTTTATTTTGCTCACCATTAATTGTCTAGCCCATTATTTAGTATACAGAGGTGTTTAATAGAGTGGGGAAACAGTAGGGTTACAGCTGTTCATATGGAAAATAACACAATAATCAATAAATAATAATACAGGAATAAACCCCATGTTTCACGTACTCATAGCTGTAAACTTACTTTTGCCCCATCCTGCATATTAATGGATATCTTCTTTAAGGAGATATTGAATAATTTTGAGTCTGGAAGATGTTTGGGAGAAAAGGACTGTACCTAGGGAAAGTAAACTAATACTAGATTACGTAATGGATTATAAAACCCGAGACAACATAAAAGAGTTAGCAGTTACTGCAATGGTCATGCATTTACTGATGCAGATTTGACCTACTAAGTAAGGAAGAAATGGAGGCAAAAAGAATGAGGCTGTCCAGAGTTTATGAAGAAAGAAGAAATAGTTGTAGGAATAGGGTAGAAGATTGTATTTGAAGATGAAAAAAGCAGGGAAACATTTTTTTTTCTGTCATTTCATCTAGTATGTGGTATTCCTTATATCCTTATATATACATGTATATATGCATATCTATTTAACCTTCCTCTAGCTAGGAGAAGGTGATACCATTTCAAGAGTCTTTGATAGTTAACTTGATTTAACCCAGTATGTTATAAAGAACTCTGTAGAGCTCAAATACTGAAGTACATTGTTGAGGTATTGCTTTGGAGGAATTTATTGCAAAGTTTCCATTTTTATCATTTGAGGCTAAGGTCACTCTGAATTGCTGTTGTAACTTTCACATGTCAGTATTTTATAGTTTAATCATTTCAAAAGACTAGCAAATCATTCATCACTAGTTGTCAACACAAATAATTTTGTCTTAACATTTAAAAAATCTATTGGATTTTTCCATTACCATGTATCCCCATTTTACTCTTCCACCTCCACCCACCTTCCCACCCCACCCCCTGCAATCACCACACTCATCTGTGTCCATGAGTCCTTTTTCTTTTTTGCTCGATCCGTCCACTCCTTAACCCCACACCACCGCCAGAGATGTCAGCATGCTCTCTATCTGAGTCTATTTTGCTCGTTTGTTGGAGAACATTATGCTAAGTGAAATAAGCCAATCAGAGAAAGACAAATACCATATCATTTCACTCATATGTTTTAACTTTTAACGAAATGTAAAAAAAGATTGTAATCAATGAAACATATTCAAGTTGCTTTCTAAAACCTTTTGGAAATTTCCAGACCATACTTGTAGGGTACAATGAAATGATAAACACACAGGAGTTACATTACTTCAACTGAGACATTATTGCAGCTAAGAATTATTACATAAAACCTATTTCCTCAAGCATTCAAACATGAATACATACAAGGGTAAATATAATCTCAAGTAAATTAATCAACATCAATATTGAAATAACTCTGGAATACAAAACCCTCCTCTAACCGAGCAAAACGTTAACCAACTGGTGATACGTGACTGGTAGTTCTGGCAGTTTGGGTGGTACTGGGGTTTTCTATACCTTGTTGTTCTTAAGACTCCAGAGGAAACAGAACTAATATATTTATGTGATGTTTTCTTACAGAATATTTGTTAATGTAATGTTTTGTAATATGGATTTTAAAAATAGAATACTGACTATATTTAAACAAATTTATTTTGATTAGATGTTTGTATCATATTTTTTTATCTTTCAAATATTTCAAGAGCATCACTTCTTCACCGAAGCCTGTGCAGTATGTGGTACCAATCAATCATTTCAAAAATCAAATAATGGAGCTGCCTATAGGTATGCAGTTTATACCAGAAGAGCAAGGACTAGAATCTAGTTTTGTAACCAAGGTCACTTTGTGCAAGTTTAATCTATTGAGACTACTCTTTTTTCATTGACAGATATAGATAATATTATCTGCTCTCCTTCTCTGTGTACTGAAACTGTAAAGTAATGATCAGGTGTATGTATCATTGTGTTGTCTCAGGCATTCTTGATATAACCTTTTTTGTTGGTTTTTATGAGATAAATTTGGAGAAATAATTTGTCACTGCGCTGTCTTTGCAATCAATTACTATAGTTCTCACTTAAATTCAGGTAAAAGAAATAAAAACGGGGGAGAAGAAGTCTATATACTCTTTTCACTAATGTTAATTTATTTGGATTTTACAGGCTGGAAAAATAGATATTAAGTGGTTTTCACAGTGAGTAGGAACCTGTGACTTTTTATTTACACCTAGGTCTGTCCAGCTCTATCATTTTGTATCTACAGCACAATGGATAAAAGGGCAGCCTCAGAAGCCTGAGGCTCTGTAGTTTTGAATCCTGCCTCCACTTCTTACTTGTTATAGACCACAAACAAGCCACTTCACCCACTATCACCTCAACTTTTCATTTACAAAAAGGATATAGGGTATCACAGCACCGTGAAAAGGACTAAATGCAGGCTGTTTAAAATAGATCTTGGCTCATAGTCGGAAAACCGCAAGTATTACTGTTGGTGGCAACTTCATCTCCCTCCCCTGCCTCAGCCCCTCCTCCTCTTCCTTCCTTTCCTCTTGTTAGTGCCCCATACCTTCCTTCCATCATTTGGGGACATATATATGTACATACCTATATACATGTTTTCTGCACACACATACATATATTATACACCTGAATGTACGAGGTCTGTCTGAAAAATGTCCAGCCATTGTTAATATAACGAGAACAGTTGGCATGACATCCATGTAACCTGGAAGCCAAGGAGAGTGGACTGGAATGTGCATGTGTCAACAATGACGACTTCACTGTACTAGTCAGTGGGGGCCAGAGACACTGTTGAATGAGTTTGTGTACTATGTGACTACCATATTCAAAATGACTGAGCAAGTAAAGCAACACATTTGCATCAAGTTTTGCATTAAGCTTGAACATTCCTCCACAGAAACTATTCAGATAATTCAGAAGGCTGCAGCTATGGGCAGCTGGTGATTAATTGGCAGCCTCATCATGACAATGCACCCGCTCATATGAAATGTCTGGTGCAGAGTTTTTTTTTCAAAACATTAAACCATCCCCCATGTAGCCCAGATTTGGTGCCCTGCAACTTCCAGCGTTTCCCAAAACTAAAATCACCCTAGAATGGGAAGAGATTTCAGACCATTGATGAGATTCAGGAAAATACATTGGGGCAGCTGATGGCGATTGGGAGATCTGTGTGAGGTCCCAAGGTGCTTACTTTGAAGGGGACTGAGGCATTATTGTCCTATGTACAGTGTTTCTTGTATCTTGTATCTTCTTCAATAAATGTCTCTATTTTTTATATTATATGCCTGGCTACCTTCTGGACAGACCTTGTATATTAATAAAAAAATGATTACCTGACAAGCCCACACGTCAACAGTAATGTTGACAGATCTAGAAAGAGATTACAACTCAATTACTATGAAATGGTTGGAAGAATGATTCCTTGATTGATTGATTCTCTGTAAAATCCAACTTCACAGAAAAAAAAAATGACAAAACCTGTTTAAATATTTTTAAAGATATAAGTGCAAGTATTATTGGTTATTTCTGCCATGTCTTA